>JALPVH010000354.1:0-56920 GCA_023242295.1 Diaporthe ilicicola | reverse complement strand
ATTAAGCTAGAATAATAGTAAGTATCCGAGAAGGATAAGGTATAATATATCTTTTAAATTAATATAGTAGGTTTTGCTATATAGGACTTTTTATAGTAATTTATTAATCTGCTTTTATAAGCCTGTCTATAATTAAAAGCCGCTATTTTGCGCTAGTAGCTATAGCGTTAGGCTGCACCTATTTGCGCCGGTGCTTTTAATAAGCTATTAGCCTTAATATAAACCGGTCCGTCGAGGTTAAAGCTATCGCGGGCCGCAAGCTAGTCTAACGCCGTTAAGCACTATACGAAAGTGCTATCGCCGTGTAACTCAGGCTATATACGAATATAAGTTGCTTGAAATAGGCGATATTAAAAAGCCGCCATTACCCTAAAGGTTCTGGCTCTGCTTAAATATATACCTATCTGGCAAAACCGAGCGATTACTATAACCTTTTCCGTAAGACTACTTAAAAGTAATTATTTAGCCTGCCGCGCGAAACCGAGACGATTGCTAGTTAAGCTTAAACCAGCACTTATATACACCTGAGACCTAACTAGATAAGGCCACCATATTCCATTATCTGGATACGTGGATCTAATAGCTCTGCTACAAATAGCTATAGAAATAGACTCTGTTTATAACGAGCAAATTTTTACCCAGGTAAAAGGTTTTCTTACTAATATAAAGGAGCGCAAAAACGAGAAACCTTTCCTATTTAAGTAAATCGATATATTTATTATTATCTTAAAGATATATAAGGTTTATTTTAAAGAAATAAATAAGTTTATCGCTTATAAAGTAAAAATAAATAAGCCGAATAGAAAAAGGAAGGTTAATTATTTAGTATACTTCTTTAAAAAGGTTTACCTTTTATTTAAATAAATTAGAGAGATAAAGCCTAATTACAAAAATATAATATAGTTAAATAGAATTTAATTTAAAAAAATATAATTATAGGTTTTTTAACCTTATACCTAGAAGGGGAATATATATATAATATATAATATATAATATATAAAAAATTCCTAAGTATATAATATATAAATATATATATATATTTATATATTTATATATTAGGTATATAATATATATATATATATATTATAACTCTAATCGGCTATTTATATTACTTAGGATATATTTAGCCGGTATACTATTTAAATATTAAATATAGCTAAAATATCTAATTAAGTAGCGATTTTCCCGGTTAGTATATCTTTTAGCAATAGTATAAAAACTATATTTAAATAATCTATATATATAATTATTAGGTAAAAAGAAGATAAAATATATTATTAATATTTTTAAAGCGCTTTTATTATTCTTAATATCTCTTTTTCTTTAATTAAGTATCGGATTTCTATATCTTTAAGTTTAAAGGAAATATATATTATAATTTATATTTATTTTATTAAATTATTAATTATTTAAATCCTAACTAAAATCCCTATAATCTAAAATAATATAGCTTTTATAGCTTTATTTAAAGCGTTTAAAAATAAATAGAATTATAATAATTTATCCGGGGTATTATTAACGTTTTCTTATATATATTAATAAACTTAATAAAATATAGATATATATTTATCGGTCTACTTAAAAGGCTTCTTTTTTTATTTTATTTATTTAAATATATATCTAATAGGTATTATTTTAGGTTTTTATTTTTAAATTACTATTTTTAAAATAAGTAATAATATAGCTTATTTTAGAATTAACTTTTTAAGGTATAATAGTAGGTATAAGAACTTTTTTAATTATTTATAATTAGCTAGGTAATTTTCTAGCTATACCTATTAGGTAAATCTTTTTTAATGCTTTTTAAACGGTTATAATATTTTAAAAGCTAACTTAAATTTTAAAAAAGTAATTTAATTTATAAATAGGATTATCTTAAAGGGAGAAAGATTAATGCTATTAAATATAGTTCGGGGAAAATACCGGTAGTATAAAAAGTTAAATATATTTTTAAAGGATTTTAAGAATTTAGTATAATTATTAATAAAAAGGTTAAATAAAGTTTTCTATTCGGGGTAATAACTAATTAAAAAGGGTAAAGTAAAACTTATAAATATATTAATTATAAGCTACTTTTTATATATTATATTTTCTATTATATAATATAAATATATAAATCCCGCTATCCCTTAAAATATCTAATTAATAAATAATTAAAGGTTTAAGGTTATAAACATTATCTTATATTTATTATTTAATATAATTTATATTTTATAATAGCTATAGGCTATATTGCTTTAAAAGAATACTTTATACCCGGCCTATAATATATCCTTAAATATATAATCTTTTTAGTAAGTAGGCTATTATAAAAGGATTATAATACTATTTACCGGTTAATAGTTTATTATTATTCGAAAAGTATTTTTTTTAAAAAGGAATTTAATATAAGCGGCCTATTTACTTATTCCGGGCTATATTTATCCGGCCTTTTATAATTTATTATAAAATTATTATATAAATATATATTAATTACGGGTATATTAAAGCTATTTTAGCTTAAATAATATTACTTTTAGGATTAAATTAATATTATAGGTAATAAGATCGGTTATTTTTATATTTTATAATTTAAAAGTAAAATAGTTTTTTTATATATAAGCTAACTATTAGGCTAATTAACGCTTTTTCTTTATATTTATAATACCGCTTTTCTAAATATCTATCTTATTAAATTATTAATTAATATTATTTTAGCTTATATTTAATAATAAATATTATTTTAGTTATTAGCCGATATTTCTATTAAATTAATATTTTTAAATTATAGGCTAATAATTAAGATAAGGTTCCGCTATTTCTGCTATTATTAAAAGTATAGTAAATTACTATATAATATTAAATAAATATTAATTTTTAATTATAGTTTTAAAAAGAGGTAGGATTATATTAAAATATTTATATTAAATAGCCTTTTAATTACCTTTTAAGATATTTAATATTTACTTTAACCTATTTATACTATTTATTATAAATACTATTAAGCCCTTATTATCTTTTATATTTATATATCTTAAAGGTAATATTAATTAGTTTATTTAAGTTTTAAAGGCTATTATATTTATAGGTATAAAAGGTAATTTCTTTATATTTAATATTTTTCCTTTATCTTCCGGGATATATTATATAGGTTTTCCGCCTTTTAGTAATTAGTTTATAATTATTAGCTTATTAAAAGAAATAAGCCCTTTTTTTAAAAAAATTAATATATTATTAAATAATTCCGGTATTGCTAATATATATTATACTTTTTATAAATCGAATATATTTAATAATACTTATTTTACTTAAATTTATTTTATTTAGGGCCTTTTTAGGTTTAAAACCCTTTAAGTATTTTTTAAATTCTTTAGGTTTAAATATATTAAATTACTATTTATATATTTTAAGATATTTAAAAGCTTAACTTTATTTATTAAGCTTATTAAGGTTTTTTATTTTTTATTTTATTTCTTTATAAATATTTTTAATAAGTTACTTAAATATTTATTATCTATTTTATTTTTATTAAATATAATATTTTAATTAAAACTTAAAAATAATAGCTTTTTTTCTATATCTTATAAATATAACTTAATAATAATAACGTATTTATTAGCATTATATAATATAAGGGTATTAGTTTTATATTTATAGGTAGCTTAATTCCGGATTAATTATAAATATTTTAAAAAAAGGTTATATATTTAGCTATATCCGGTTATATACGCTTAAACTATTATTAGGATTCCGTTAATTATTATTAAAATTATAGCGTAATACTTAATTAGGGTATATAAATTATTAGCTATTTTTAGGAATATAGGTTACTTTATATTATATCTTTTTAATTTTAATCGATTTATTAATACCGGTTTAATTAATTCCCTTAAAAAACTGTTATTAATTAAAATATAATTTACCTTTATATCTTTAATTATTCTTATAATATAAGCAAAATAAGTTATCTTTATATTTAATAGGGCCTTATTTTTAAAGGTAATTTAATTAATTACTAATAAAACTATATTTATAATTATTAAATAAATCTTTTTTTTAAATATTACTTTTTTAATTTAATAGCTATATTAGCTATAATCTATATAGCCTAGTTTATATATTATTTAAAATCGGATTTATAAGCTTTTATTTAAAAATTAATTAAAATTTATTATAATATCGGTTTTTTATAGCTATTTCCGGATATTAAATTATCCCTTTTTATTATTCTTAAATAGCTTTACCGGAATTATATTCTTTTTCTTTTCTTTTATTTCTAAGGTAGCCTTTAATTAATTTTTAAAGCGGAAAAAGGCCTTTTTTCCTTTTTTTACCTTTTCCGATTATTTTCTTAATAAATATAATAATCTTAAAGGTTATAACGCTATTTCGGACCCTTTAAAAGAAGTATTAGGGAGTATTTTAACTATATATTTATTATTATCTTATAATTTTATAATTTAAGCTCTCTTTATAGCTTTAGCTAATTTAGAAATAATAGATTTCTTTTATTTATCTAGATTTATATTAAATTTCTTTTAACTATTTAAGCCTTTACTAAATCCTATTTAATCCTTTAAGTTTTTAATCTATTTTCTTTATAATAATTAGCTTAAAAATAAAGGCTTTATAAATAATATCGATACTATTATAAATATAGTTACCTTAATATCCTTATAAACCTCTGCTATAGTATATAGTTAAGCGGAATTATTAACTTATAAATAATTTAAAATCGGCTTATTTTACTAAATTAAATTTTAAATTTTTTAATAAATATTTAAAAATTAAATATTATAAGAATAAGAGATTAATTTATATTTTTTATTTCTATAGTTATAATAAGTTTAATTAGCTATATAATTAATAAATAAATTAGCTTAGCTATTAAAATTTTATAATAATAATTTTTATTATCTAAATAACTATTTTAATATTTCGGCTTTATATCTTTAATTATAAAATTTATTACTTTATCTTATACTTTAATTCTATAGCTATTAAGATAATTTATATATTTAAAGGGGTTAATATATATTATTTCTTTAATTATTACCGGGATTTTATTTAAAATTTACTTATTAAATTTAATTACTATTTTAACGGCCTAAAGTTTATATTATATATATAATATCCGGATATAATTAGCCCTTAAAATTTAGTAAATTTAAAAATCTTTTAATTAAAGGTATTTCTTATATTTTAATAATTTTATAAATAAGCTTCTAGATAACTTTTACTATTTATAAGGAAATTTCTTTACTTATTATAATCTTTTAAAAGGTTAATTTTACTTTATCCTTATTTTTAGCTTTTAAATAATAAATATATTTTAATATATATCTTTTTATATCTTTAAAATTATACTTATCTTTTAATATATTATTTTCCGATATTTTTAATAAGCTAAATAATCTATTTAAAACTTACTTTTAAATATAATAATTAAATTTAAAGTTTTAATATCCCTTTTCTATAATTAAATATATATAAAGTTTATATAAAAGCTTTTTTATTTACTTATTTATATATTAATATAAAAGCTTTATTACCTTAAATATAAAGTTTTAAATAAACTTAATTAGCTTATACTTTAAATTAAATATTTAAGTATTAACTTTATATTTTATATTTACTTTATAAATTTTAAATTATTTTATAAATAATAGTTTTATAATATTTTATTTTCTATTTTTAAATAATAGTTATAAATACTATTTAATTTTAGCTTTATTTTAAAATTTTTAATAAAAGATAGCTTATATCTTTTATTTATATATTATATTATTTTAAGGCTTATATTTCTTTTTATAAATCTTTATATTTTTAATATACTTAAAAGATTTTTTTTTTAAAAAGCTAATAAAGGTATTATTAAAAATAACCTAGCCTAATATTCTTATTTATAAATATAAAAGTTATAAGGTAAGCGGTTAAATAATAGTTAAATTATTAGTAATAAATAATATTAAGTTTTAAATACTTTTTTTTTAAAAGCTAAATAAGGTATTATTAAGTAAAGGTAAAGATTAATTTAATATAATTTTAAGGGATATTTTATTTAAATAGTTTAAAGATAAATAAGTAAAAGTATACTTAATATATTAAATACTATTCTTAATCTAGCTTTATAATAAAGTTTTAAATATAGTTTTAAATATTTAATTATCTTTTAAGTTTATAAATAAAGGCCTTTTATCCGCTATTATAATTAATAATTTCTAAATATAATATATTAAAGGAAGGTTAAAAAGATGCTAAGCTGCTATTATAATATAGGTTAATTTTAAATAATAGGGATATAAGGAAAGGTATATTTCTAAAAGTAAATAAAGGGATTTTAAAGGCTTTAAATAGATAACGCTTATTTAGTTTTAGTTTTATAAAGCTATAAAATTAATCGATATCCGGGAAAATTAAGGAAATAATAAATTAAAAAAGTATAATAATCCCTAGGTTTTAAAATTAAAGAAATTAATAATATATAATATCAACTATTTTATTTATTTAAGTTCCCTTATTAAGCTAGAATAATAGTAAGTATCCGAGAAGAATAAAGTATAATATATCTTTTAAATTAATATAGTAGGTTTTGCTATATAGAACTTTTTATAATAACTTATTAATCTGCTTCTATAAACCCGTCTATAGTTAAAAGCCGCTATTTTACGCTAATAGCTATAGCGTTAGGCCGCGCCTAGTCTATTTACGCTAATGCTTTTAATAAGCTATTAGCCTTAATATAAACCGGTCTATCGAGGTTAAAGCCATTACGGGCCATAAGCTAATCTAACGCCGTTAAGCACTATTAGTATACAAAAGTGCTATTGCTGTGTAACTTAGGCCTTTAAGTTGCTCGAAATGGGCAATGTTAAAAAGCCGTTATTGCCCTAACTAAGGTTCTGGCTCTGCTTAAATATATACCTATCCATTATAACCTTTTCCGTAAGACTACTCGAAAGTAATTATTTAGCCGAAACCGAGATAACAGTTAAGCTTAAACCATTACTTGCACGCGCTTAAGACCTTTAAATTAACTAGATAAGGCCACTATATTTTATTATCTAGATATATAGATTTAACAGCTTTATAGCTATAGAAATAAACTCTAAATATAACAAGTAAATCTTTACCCAGGTAAAAAGTTTTCTTATTAGGGTAAAGGAGCGTAAAGATAAGAAACCTTCCCTTTTTAAGTAAATAAATATATTTATTATTACCTTAGAGATATATAACTCGGAAATCTATTTTAAAGAAATAAAGGAATTTATTGCTTATAAAGCAATAATAAATAATAAGCCGAAGAAAGGATTAAAGGTTATAAATTTAATATACTTTTTTAAAAAGGTTTACCTTTTATCTAGATAGACTAAAGAGATAAAGCCTAGTTATAAAAACGCAATATAGTTAAATAAAATTTAATTTAAAAAATATATAATTATAGGTCTTTTAACCTTATACCTAGGAGGGAATAATATATAGTATTAATATAATAGTTTTCTTTAAATATTTAATAGGTAATTTAAAAGGTTTTTATTTAGCTAATTTTATTATTAATTCTTTAAGTAGTAATTAGTAATTAATAACTTTCTAATAAAGGTAAATCCTTTTAAATAATATATTTAAACGGTTATTATTTTAATCTTATTATTATAAAGTATATCTAGTCCGGGATATAAAGGGGGAGGGTATAGAAATATAGAAATAAAGGGGTTAATAGGGGTTATATTTTCTAAGTTTTAACTATTTACTTACCCTTACCAGACCCCTATATAGCCGCCCGATTAGGCGTATAGGCTAATAGTCTCCAGACCTTAGCCTGTATGTACAGAGGGGCGGGAAAGCAACAGGGACATGCCTTAGAAATCTGAAGATTGGTGATCCCACTGCGGACATCGTGAAACGAAACAACAACCAATTCAACGGCTCTGGTGGATCGCAACGTCGGTCCTTCAAGGTCGTTTCTCGGCGATCTGCAGCACGCATGAGATCTAAGGACCAGGCCACGCTCGCTCATCCTCCAGACAGCACGCTCTTTAACAGCCTCGGCACATGGCCCCAAGACGATCTTGGCGCCGCTTGCGACGACGCCAGACAAACCTCACGCCAGCGTTCCGTAGGGCTGGGTCGTGAATCGGCCCATTGTCCAGCGATTCGAAACGAATCTTGGCCACGGCGACGGCAGACTCGCTACCATCGCCCATTGGGACAAGCTAGGCCACGCGCATTGAAGCTGTCGTCAAGCTTGCGGTCGAAAAGTCGCACGGATTGGCTGCCACGTTCCGTAGCTCAGTCCCAAGCGCCCGGTAGAGCAGGCAAAGACATTTTTGGGGTCCCAAGCGATCCCGGCCTGATCAACATTGGGTCTGTGTGAATATTTCGAGGTCCATGAACAAAGTGACGTCGCGCATGTCACTGGCAAAAACCGTTGTCATGCCGATACGAACGCTCTCGAGTCTGCATGAAACTCGACTCATCATCAATCTCCTAGAATATCTCGAAAGTGACAGGTTCATCACAATATTGCGACGCTGTTTCATGTGCCTGTCGACACCTGCCATGTTCGTGGTCAGAGACGATATGATCATCTCCACTTTACCCCCTGAGTCGATCCCAAAAAAGCGGGCGGTCGATCCTCTCTCGGGAAATCCAGTCAGTCCAGATTCGGAATCGCTGACCATAGCCCTGGAACGGACGCTGGCGTGGCTGGGCACGACTGTGAGCTGTCAGCGCTCTGTGTGTGTCTGCATTTGGGAGTGCACCAAAACGTGGTGCATGGCTTCTTTTGGCTTGTGGCTCCGAGCTAAGAAGCCATCCAAAGCGGGTTCTCCGAGCTGAGGCAAACAGGCCACGCTACAGGCGTCCAGCTCCTCGAGTTTGGAGACCTTTGGTCCGGTTCATCATTTCGGTGGAGTCGCTGGAATTTGCCGGTCATTTGGATTCGGCACGATGAAGCGGACAGGTCTCGAAACAGAGGTATCTCTCCACCAATCTGTGATTGTCGCTGGGGATGAATCGGGGTGGGCCCTGAACTTACCCAAGGACCGCAGAGCCTCAAGCAGATTACTCCGTTTCTTGGCTCCGTCACGGCCCCGAATTGAGATTTCTCTGCGATTACCCATCGCGGACACGGAGAACTTGCGACGTTGGCATCGCCAGAGCAGTATCACAGGTTCGGGCTAGACTGTTGGCTGGGCAGTTTCAGTCTTCCACAAGATCAATCTCCCCCCTACCTTTACCTTAGTACGTACACGACCGATCTGGGATAGCAAGATGCAGCTGCACGTGTCCCTGTGGAGCGTGTGGATCTGCAAGTCGTGGTAGCACGGTCGGAGGGCAGGCCGAAATGGGGCCTGCGCGTGCCGCCCTTGGCTGTGTGCCTTCTGAAACAAACAGGGCTCAGTAAGAGGCATCTCCGGCTCCAATCAGCCTGCCCCGTTCGATCCCGACACGGGGCGCCGGCGACCGGCGGGGCGAACGCCGGAGAAACTTTTAGCAAGACTCAGCCACGGGACTGGCTGTGGGCAAAACTGCACGCGACAATAGCGACATATTGGCTACCTCAATTATATTGGAGATGGCGACTCTGGGCTTCTTCGCCAGGTCTAACTTGGTGTGCGCTACGTTTTCCGCTGTGCGAATGCTTTACTGGCTGGCTATCGCGTTCGTTGCAGCCTAGGGTTAGTCATTGCGAACCCGCGCCCATTTCTTGGCTGGCCTTCTGAAACGAGCGCTCAAAGTTTGACTTTGGCCTTCCTGACTTTCCGCCAGAAGCTTACAGAATTAATCGCTTGTGAACATTCTCATAGCGTTGATATGGGCGCCCGACGTATATGGCATGTTCTAAAGACCGGATGAAGCATCACCGTCGTCTTTCGGGTGGACCGGGAGCACCTATCTATCCGTTCTCACTCGGCTGATCCTCCAGGAGGCGACGTGGACTTTGGCATAGGATGCCGACGACGAAGTCTTCTGTATTGACGGTGGCGGCTGCAATGGCTGACATTGCAGATTTGCTCAATTGCCGAACACCAGATGCCACCCGAATTTCTATCAGTCGATGACTTGCCAAACCATCTCACCCGACGGGTTTGGAAGACATCCACACCCCTCGGCTTTCGGCGGCGACAATGTCTTGGAATTGTATGCACCAGCCACACTTGGCCACGCGCCTTGGCCGAGAAGCACCTTCATGCATGTAAATTTAGCTTCAACGGTTTGCAGAGAGCGCGACGTAGTGCCAGACGTGGCCAAGGCGAACTTCGTCGGGGTCTGCATTCAGAATCAACGAGCGTTGCATGTTGACGTCGCCTTCTGGCTGCATCGTCATCCCCTCGCCCGCTCGCCTCGTCGTTCCTCGGAATCGGTTTGCAACCCGAGTCAGCCCTTGTGAGCTGGGATAGTGCATCCTCGGATACTGACCGCCAGGTACTATGCAGCGTGTGATACATCAATTCATTCCTGCGGTGAGGTGAAGCGCCTTTGGCGAAGGCTACAGACGCTCGAGACTGTGCCAGATACATCGCTAGGGCTCCCCATGCAAGAGCAAAAGTCTGTTGTTCCCCCTTGGGCACTGCATAGCGGAACTTCACCGGCAACCTCGTCGAGCTTTGAGCATGGTGCTTACCCGAGATTTGATGCTAGGCCGGCCTCGCTGCGACCATGGCTGGGGCGGCTGATCAAACCCCAGCAAATTTCATCACAGGCAGTGTCTTCTCGTCGCTTGTGGTATTTCCCTGGCCGCATCGCCTTGGCTACCTCCCGCGAGGCGCTTAAATCAACAACAATTGATGCTTTTCTTCAGACTATGGGGTCCAAAACAGACGCGCGCATCATCGCCAACAACCCTGGCGGAGACCAGGACTGGCGGCGCGCTGCCTACCCACATCAACAACAACAAACAACAATGACAGTCGCAGCGACAGTGACGCACAAGGCGGCCGCTTTCGTCCCGAGGGCACCATCGATCATGCACCAAGTGATCCCAGTGAGCTGCATGCATGAATTGGGAGGTCTAGTCATCCACCATCATCCAACGAAGCCCGGCACCCAGCACCCCTCGATGCAAGTGAGCGAGATAGGCGCTCGCTAAGCATTCCTTCCCGCCCCCCAGAATAGTGTAGCTGGACCCAGCGATCGCATCGTGGGGTCCGGCTCTTTACGGCTCACTCCCGCCCTTGTAGCAACGACTTTTGTGGTGTCTCGACCCACAGGTAATTGATGCTTGATTGCATTCCTGCTTATTCCACTTTGCGCCCAGCAGCGCCACCCGACCGGCGACGTGCAGCTCAGCTCATTTTCTTTTCGACCGCGCTTGTTAGGTGATTGGTGTACCTAGCCGCAGCTGTGGGGGTATTTGTCTATATTTGCACTGCGCCGTTTGCTTCTCGGTACCAAGAAAACACGAACCTGCGGTCGTTCGTTTTTCCCTTTTTTCCCCCAAGAGAAAAATGATTCTGTTTACTATGTATAATGACCCTCGGATCAAGTGATTCCCGGGCCTACGCGTCTGCGACCGCAAGAAGCACTGATCACACTCGCATGCCCGGACCCGGGAAACGTTAGGCAGGCAGTTCGGGTCAGGTGGTTGGTTCTGGCGGCCGGCCGCTGACAGCTGTCGAGGATCATCATTGATGTCTGAGACCTGTCGCATGGCACGGGTTACTGAGACAGGCCCGGAATTCAAAATGGAGCTGTCCAGAAGCCCTTGGTGATGTTGGACGGAGGGCCTGGACCAGGTATCAGACTGGGGTTGTCTTGGCTCGATTCTCTCAGCCGCCCTGCGCCCTGCGCCCTGCGTGCTCAGATGATCTTTGCAGTGATCCATGTTGGTTCTCTTGCCCTGGGAGGCAACCTGATGGGGGCGGGGGGTGGCCTGGCATGGGTCGGGTTCTTGAGCGACGATGCTGGAAGACAGTTTGGGTCGTATGGAACGGGACTGGTGAGCTGGCCGCTGGTCGCTTGACGGTTGGGCGAGGAAAGGCCGCATGCTGCGCTGCATGTCTATTCCGCTCTTCATTTCGACAGAGGAGGCCTCCGATGTCTGTGGCACAAGGGGCCATTGGAAGCCCTGGAGGCAGACAGATGTGGGTTGTTCGCTGCCATGTAGCTACCATCTTTGTAACGCACAGATTCGGCGTCTAAAATACTGGCAGATGACAGAGTCTACCACTGTACTGGGCTTACAAGAACATTTGGGAAGTATGGCGTTATGATACCCGTCGAAAGACTGGTATGCCC
The DNA here is from genome assembly GCA_023242295.1 of Diaporthe ilicicola. Lineage (NCBI taxonomy): Eukaryota > Fungi > Ascomycota > Sordariomycetes > Diaporthales > Diaporthaceae > Diaporthe > Diaporthe ilicicola. The sequence continues at coordinate 44,701 of JALPVH010000354.1, read as the reverse complement.
GCACTGATGCCCTCTCCTACTGCAATCTGGTGATGAAGAGGAGCAGTGCCAGTTGTCGATTCGAGGGAACGACCCAGATCTACCAGCATGTGCATCCTCAGACCCAAGGGGAGTACTCAAGGCTACTTCGTCACTTCCATTCCGCCTTGAAGGAGACACCCTCTTTCACTCAGTACCAACGCTCCCATTTCTGCCTATGCGCCCGCTCCAACCTTCTTGTCCCCTCTCAAAGAAGGGCAATCTCAACTCACTATTTGCGTCTGCGTTGGTCTTCGAAAGATGAAGGGTAGGAAAAGAGAACAGGCTGAAGCGAGGAGGGACATCGAGTGAGACGAATAATATACTTCTATGCTAGATAGTCTTTGGTAACTATCTACAGAGCAAGATAATGACAGAGAGAAGAGACTCCGAAGATGATAGTCCTGTCGATTTGAGCTCTCATACTGGGATATGATCTGGCTGCAAGTACTGAGAGACCGAATCCTTTGCTCTCATGTGAAGAGTCCGTGGTCAGCCGAGAAGGAAACTGCTCACGGTTCTTGCACCAAATAGAGTTGAATTTCTGACCCCGGACGGGTATCTCAGGATGATTTCCTTCAAGTCAGTCGGGGTTCCAGGGAAAGGGAGATATCGTATGATCAGGATATCTGCCAAAATCTGATTCACTATCGATCTCATTTGTCGCTCAAGGGCAAGGAACTCGTCTGGAGCAGGCCAGCTACTTGTTGCTACTCCGGTGAAAAAACTATGCCTCTTATCAATAGAACCACGAACTCGAGCTCTTCCAATCAGACGAAGTTAAAGCAAGTCCTCATGTATCTTTAACATAATGCGGCCTCCGAGGTAAATCGAACTTTCCCCTCACAATTCCATGAGGTAATATGACCTTGGCAGCAAAGGTTTGTTACGATACCTCATCTTGGCACTGAGTTCCGCTGTCCGCTCGCTTGAGCGTGGCCACGACAGAGATTCCATTTTGGCCATTTATACAGGGCCCACGAGGGATATCTCGTAGCGAATAAAACAGTTCCAAACCATATATATACTTACAACTTGATATGCGACCTGCTGAGGATGATCGTGGCATAAACCGGCTGCCTGGCGATCTGGGTCTTCACGGTCCATCGAGTCCTATAGTATCAGCCTCAGACTGTTGTCCGCATATCATTTTTGGTTGTTGGCTTCAAATTATTTATTGAGGCTCAATATACTGGGCTAAACACATTAGTCGAGTGGGCTCTTACAAACCTCCCGCGGGCAGCCGTTAATTGCGAGGTAGAATTTCTCTTTGCTGTGTTGGCAACCACCCCCCCCCCCTCTTGATGAACGAGTTTATTTTTATCCCTCAAGTGCTGCCCTGTAGTCTGAAGTGATACATGTTGCCGCCTCTGTCAAAGTACAGATCCTTGGCTCTGTAATGGTTGATCACGTTCATTAAGAAATTCGATTTACTTCTATGACACGGCTGATTACAATGACAAATATCTAGCGAGAAATTCTTGGTTACTCTCTGCCGTTGGAAAATTAAGTGGCATTCTTTCCATTTCCTATTGCTATCTTTGTGGTCATAGAATCACTCCAATCCCCACCGTCGAGCTTACCAGAGAAATGATGACATTCAAAGGACACGTTGCCCCTGATCCCGCCCGTGTTCCTTTGAAACTTGGTCATTGTGCTGACTATGTGAATATTCATTTTGAAAATATAATTCAGAAAACATTTGTAGAGTGCCTCAGTGCTAAAGCACAGTAGATTAGCAGCTCATGTAGTCTGCAAGCCACAGCTGAGGTTGGCTGGTGATGATTCTAGCTGGACCGTCTCCCTATTCAATGTCTTAAGTGCGGTGTAACAAATGCATTGTGCCTGACTCATCAACCTATGCAAAACCATCATCAACTCAAACCTCATCATACGTCTTCCGATATGAATGGTATGGTGTCTTTCTTTCAAAGGCTATCAGCATGGCTCATAGTGACACATAGACACAGCTTCTTTTGCCGCAAACAGCACCTGGGCATCGACTCCCGCCAGCTCATCCGGCAACCAGTAAGATGAATAGTAGATATGATAGATACCCTGGATTCAAACGAGAAATGATTGTTCTACAATTCCACAACAACCAACAACTCATATCTCGAAAATGGGTTCGACAACAAAGTTCGTCTTTGGCCTCTGTACCTTGCTCACGACCCAGCTGAATTCGGTCCATGCCCTACCGACTTCAACACCCGACCTCATCAGGATCGACGAAACAATTTGCGTGGGTACAGCCGGTACCACAGAGGGCGAAGACTCTATCCTCGAATCCCGGGCAGCGAAGCCCTTCTACGCCATCGCCCACCGCGTTCTTACTGTCCAGGGAGTTCAGGCCGCTTTCAGTCACGGCGCCAATGCAGTCGAGATCGACTTCCAGCCCTGGACCAAGAGCGGATGGTGAGCCGTCCACGACGGCACACAAGACAGCGCCGGCGGCACAGCACGGGATGTGCTCCAAGCGGTGGCCGACCAGCGCAGGGCCGGCAAGCCCGTGGCTTTTGTGTGGTTCGACAACAAGAACGCCGTCACTCAGTCGGCCCTGAAGGACGTCACCAGTGCTGTCAATGCTGCTTCAGGGCAGTATTTTCTTGCCACTATGAACTACTCGCCGTGGTAGTCCTGGCGATGAAGTTGAATTATGATTGTATATGGGCTCACTCGCTTTCTGCCGAGTATATGATGCGTTGAGGGCTTTGCTTTTCTATGTAGGGCTGATCGTGTACTACCTCAGTACCTTGTTGATTGCTTCTTCTATCAACTCGTTTACTTCCTCATTCAATACGTTGTCTAATTTGATAGCTCGGTATTCTTGCCTAATTTTCTTTCCTTAGACCGACAATCGCTCGAGAAATTGCTTCTAATGAGAGCATTTGGTAGTTTTAAGGCCGAAAATCTAATTAAGATCTCTTGCTAGCTATCATGATCCTTGTCCTAGCAGTCTGATACTCCATATGTGCTGCGGGATCATTCACTTTGTACTTGCCCTTTTTGGATTTCTAGACCCATGTTGTACCAAGGGGAGTGTTGGTTGGGCTTGGGGCCCAGGGGTGCATATATATAAAAGTAGAAAGTAATAGGCAGAAACGATTTAATTAACTTAATTCTTAGTTATTATTAGATTAAAGCTATCGCCAGAAGGGCGATAGCTATAGGCTAATCTAAAGAAAGCGTTTCGGCCGGATTATCTATTAGGCTAAGGGGCTACGGCTAATTAATTAGCTACGGCTATTATAGCTAACTGCTGCTATTTCTATATTAATAGTCTTTTAATTTAGCTGTAATTATTATAGGCTTTAAAAACGTAATTTCCGAGGTTTTTTCCATTATATCGAAATATTAATAATAGCTAGCAGATAGCTAACAGTTTAAGCTAACTAATAGCTAGTTAAATAATTAATTAAGTAACTAACGGGGCTATAGATTAATTAAGGGCTATTAGGCTACTGGTAATAAGGGTATTAGTAGTTAAAATTATAGCTATTAAAATTAAAGTTATTATTGCTATAGCTATTAGAATTAAAGTTATTATCTAAATTAAAGTTATTGCTATTATTAGAAAAAATATAAATATTTATTAATTCTTATTATATCTTAAAGTTTAGCTTTTTTTTAATTAGGATATTAATTAAGGAAAAGTAATTAGAAGAGCTAGTTCTTAGTTTTTCCGGTATTAATTCCCGGGTAAACTTTTTTTTTTCGGAGTATTATTTTTAATTCCCGAGTTTATTACTATCCGGCAATATTAAATATCTTAATAATTTAACCCTTAAAGTCTTTCTTAAAGTAAAAGAGAAGCTTATCGTTAACTACCTTATTTACCCGGAATAAGTTTAGCTTATAGGCGAGGTATATAGTAATCTTTTTAGGTAAACTCTTTTTTAGGTTTACGGCGGCCTTAAAAAGGGTAGGGTTTATAGCTTTTTAGCCGGTATAGGTAACTTTCGGATAGGTTTTCTTAAGCTTTTATATATATACCTTATCTTCTTTATTATAACGGTACTTACGGTTTTTTTAGTAGGCTTTATAATTAAGGGCTTTAAGGTTTTTTTAGTGGGGGCTTTTAAGATCTTTTTAATAGGGGCCTTTAAAGTCTTCTTAATAGAGGCCTTTAAGGTTTTCTTAACGGGGGCCTTTAAGGTCTTTTTAACGGGGGCTTTTAAGGTCTTCTTAATAAGGGCCTTTAAGGTTTTCTTAATAGGGCTTATAATCTTCTTTTTAGGCGGCTTTATATAATGTTTTATATAATACTATATATTTCTTTTTATAATTAGCGCCGATATAAGTTTTTAGCTTATTTTTCGATTTAAACTCTTTATTATACTATAGATAATACTATTAGCTTATATCTACTATAATAATAAACGGCTTTATCTCGAATAATTACGATTATAATTATATATAATTTGGACTATAATAGCTATAGGGCTAATATATTCTCTTTATAATATATAAGGGATAAGCAAATTAAAAGGGCCTTATAATCGGGCTTACAATTAGGCTTATAATTTAGCTTATTGCTAGGCTTATAATCGGGCTTATAATTAAGCTAAAAGAGGTTTATAGGGTAATTGCTAATTAGATATTAGCTAATAGGTAGTCTTTAGCAATAGCTAATACAATTATTACAATAGCTTTACCTTATTAAAAATATTATAATATTTATTATTACGGCTTATAACCGGCTTAAAGATTATTTACTTATAGGTAGTAATTTCAGTAAATAAATGCTATTACTATATAGATTAACCGGTAAAATTATTCCTTTAAAAAGCTTCTTTTTCTTAATTGCAATAATAACTGCAATAGTATTAAGAAAAGAAAAAAAAAATAATAGAAATATAATTAAGGTATAAAAAGAATATAAATTATAAAAAGATTTTTAAATAAATATAAATAAAAATAATAGTTTTATAAATAAAGGGTTAATTAATATAGTAAAGATAAAATAGGTAATAATATTTATTAAAGTATTTTAAGTATATTTTAAGCGGTATACCCTACCTAGTAATAATTAACTTATAAGCTTTTTTAAATAACTTACTATATAATTTATAAGGGGAAAAACCTAGTTTATTATCGATTAGAGCTTTTTAGGTAGTTTTAAGGTTTTTTAATTAATTGTGTAATAGCTTATATAGGTTATAGCTTAAGGTTTAACAGGGGCAGGAATTAAATATAAAAAAAGTATAAAATATAGTAAAGTATTTAAATAAACGTTATATAATAGTAATAGTTTTATAGATAAAGGGTAAATTAATATAATAAAGATAAACTAGGTAGTAATACTAGCTAAATTATTTTAAATATATTTTAAATACTATAAGCTATTTAATAAGAATTAGCTTAATAGCTTTTCCGGTTAATTTTTTATATAATCTATAAGGGGAAATTTAATTTATTATTAATTAAGGTTTTTTAGGTAGTTTTAAGGTTTTTAAATCGATTATATAATAAGCTATAGTTATAATAGGTATAGGTAAAGGTATAGGTATAAATAAGGGTAAGGGTAAAGATAAGTAAGTAAAAAGGGAAAAGGCACTTTTAATTATAGCATTTTTTTTAGCTTAGGCTAAGGAAAAGGTTAAAAAAGAAAGGAAAACCTAGTTTATTACCGATTAACGCTTTTTAGGCAGTTTTAAAGTTTTTAGATTAATTACGTAATAGCTTATATAAAAGGGCTTAAGGGCTATAGTTATAATAAGTAAAAATAAAAGGATAAGGATATTATAAGAAAGGTTTTCGATAATAGTATTTTATATAGTATTATAATTTATAACTTATAAGGGTTTAAAATCTTAAAATTAAATTAGTAAAGGTATCCCGATTAAGATTTATCGTTATAAAGGACGGAAAAAAGGTCGACGATAATATTTTATGCTTAAGCAGCTTAAATAACTTACCTTTTTTAAGTTATAATAGTTCTTAAAATTAAACTAATAAAGGTATCTTAATTAAGGGTTATTGTTGTAAGGGACAGAAAGGAGGTTAATAATAGTATTTTACGCTTAAGTAGCTTAAGCAATTTATCTTTTCGGCTATAATAGCTAAGCAGCTTAGCTAATTTATCTTTTTTAAACTTAATACTTAAGCAGCTTAAATAATTTCTATACCTTATTATTAAAAGCCTATTAGTAATTAAGAATAATAGGGATAGCTAGTATAATAAAGTATATTAAAGGCTATAAATATTCTTATTAAAGGTTTTCTTAATAAAAAAACTTAGTAATAATTATTAGTAATAGTTAATAGCTAATTTCGGTATTTTTTAAAGGTAGGCCTAAAGTTATTAAAATTAGAAATACCTTAATTATAGCGTAGAGATTATTGTTTAAAGGGTGTAAGGCGGAACCCTATTAGGTTAATTAGCCTATATCGATTGATAACGATTAAGGTTTGCCTTTTTAACCTTATTATTAAAGATTACTAAGTAATTACTAATTAGTATTAGTTAGGCTTAGGGCCTAGGGGTGCGTATATATAAAAGCAGAAAGCAGTAGGCAGAAATAATTCGATTAACTTAGTTTTTAGTTATTATTAGGTTAAAGCTATTGCTAGAAGGGCGATAGCTGTGGGCTAGTTTAGAGGAAGCGTTTTAGCCGGATTATCTATCGGGCCGAGGGGCCGCGGCTAACTAATTAGCTATAGCCATTACAGCTAACTGCTGCCATTTCCATAGGGAGAATATAGGCTTATTAATATGAGCGGTCTAAGTTTATATGCTGTACCAAGAGAATGGTAACAAAACCTGTTAATGGATTCTTGAAAGAGAGACACAAAGCTGTAAATGCCATGGAATTTTTTTTTGGAAAAAAAAAGGAGAAAATAAATAAATAGGTAGAAATGAATTTCCTGCCGGGCAAACGTTCAAGTTGTTCAGATGTCATGTACCCACTTCATGCACACCTATGTGTGTACTGATACTTTACATGTTGTGAATTCTTCCCACCTATCCCTGGTCACTTCAAGCACACTATTAGCCCAAAATCAATTGAGCTCGCTTACCTAGGTAAGTTTGGAGAACTAGAGTGCACGCTATTTGCATTATCGCTGATGATACTCGCTAAGACTTGCCCGAAGTCGGCATCTTATCAGGCCGGGTGGATCTTCGGGACCGCCGACGAGAAATGTGGACTCATTTCGAAGACGGTTCTTATAATTTTTTTTTGGCGCCTGGTGACTTTCACGGAGACTTCACCCAGCTCTGGCTGCATCCCTCGTTGCATCAAGACCTTCGCTGTCACTTCTCAGTATGAAAGCCGCAGTTGTGTTCTTGGGTCTGGCCTCTGGTGCCATAGCAGCACCTGGTAACTACAGGGGCCAGCCGGCCAATCGCGATGCTCATCTCCTAACAGCCCGGAATTCCTCGTCTGCTGGGACAAAGATTATCTTGGACAATGATTGGAGCACCGCTGGCTTTATCCCGTATCTTATGGCCCTCGACGCTGGCTGGGATGTGCTTGGTATCGTTGGCGACACTGGCGACTCGTGGGCTCTTCAGACCAGCCTTCACGGACTGGCGACTCTCGAGGCTGGTGGCCTCGATGATTGTATCCCTGTCTACAAGGGCGCCGATTATCCGCTCGTCAACACCCCAGAGCTGTTCCAGACATGGGAGGACCTCCACGGTGACTTGCCCTGGGTAAGTAAAGACGCGGAGTCGGTAGAGGGAAGACTTCTCTAACAGAGTCGGCAGCAAGGCGCTTTCGCTCCTGAGAACCTCACTTCTGAGGAACTTGGCAATGACCCAACCTCTGGCGACCCTGAGAGGGTCGTGAAGGAGGCCTTTCACGAGGGCTTTCCCAACGGAACCTTGGCGGGAAACAATTCTGCGGCCTGGATGATCGAGCAGGTGCGCAAGTACCCTGGCGAAGTCATGATCTACAGCGGCGGCGCCCTTACCAACATTGCACTGGCTGTTCGCATGGATCCTCAGTTCGCATCTCTGGCTAAGGGACTGGTGATAATGGGCGGCTATCTTGATGTCACGCTGCTTATGACATCTGGGTCTGTGTTACAAGCAGATCTCAGCTCGGATGTGAGTGCCAATAGTATTCGGCTCGGGGTCGGGAAGAAAGAGTTGCAAGTCCTTTGGAAAACATTTTGCTAATGCTCAACCGTAGATCAACCTGAAGATTGATCCAGAGGGAGCCAAGGTTGCTTTGACGGCTGACTTTCCAAACATAAGTGAGTTTTGCATCTCCAGTTCAATTTTATGAACAAGATACTGAGACCAATAGCGATCGTGGGCAATGCTGCCAACCAGGTCATGTCAACCCAGGGCTACTTGGACGAGGTCTTTGAGGTCGAGACCCCATACACCAAGCTTGTACACGAATACTACGGTACTGAGTTCCCTTTCTGGGACGAGACCGCCATGTTCTCTGTCTTGGATCCCAGCAACGTGCTCAACTCGACAACGTGTAAGTGCAACTTTGAGCCTTCATACCCTGTTAGTTTCGATCCTCGCTTACAACTAAATGCAGTCTACCTCGATGTCGACGTCGCTTATGCATCTCCTTACTATGGAAACATCATTGGCTACCAAGAGGCACTGAGGCCTCGTGCGCAGAAGCTGCAGAAGGTAAACTACATCTACGAAGTTGATGGCGATAAGCTGAAGACCACGATAAAGCATGCAGTACAGTACCCAAAGACATGTTCGGACTTGATTTAGCGGTCAAGCTAGGGAGAGAGAAATAGAGACTCAAAGCATTTTCAAATTATTGAGCACATCGGTGTTCATAAATGCATTAATTAATAACTTAGTCTACTATGGAACTTGTGCTAGCACCCAATACCACCACCACTAGTGCCACCTTCGGCCTTCTGACTGACTTGGCGCTGCTCGGCGTCGGGACCGTCTCAATTGTGCTTGAGCATGTGACTAGGGAATGGCGGTGACCTAGAAGTTCTCCGATATATAAAGGCCCGACCTGTAGAGGCGAGGGAGAAAAGGTGTCAGCCGCTTTACGCAAGACGCTGAGTGGGTGATGTCAGAATGCCGGCTCTTCCAAAGCGACAGAGACTTTTCCCTCCTCGCCCAAGCTCAGTTTCAAAGTTTGCTCTCATAACGGAGCACCCACCTTGTTATGTCAATATTTTGGCCGCGAGGCGCAATTCTCGAGAGGGCGAGAAGTCAAGCGGTCGTCGTCTGCTCGGGTGGTTCCAGCAGCGTCGACCGGGCAGGTTCGGAATGTTGATGGTGAGGATGACTGATGATGGATAGACCTGCAATTCTCCAAGATGCTGGCTGCGTCCATGCTGTGGAGTGTCTGACTGAAGTCACAAATTGGAATAGAATAGACAAGTGTCTGGGGATGGGGAAGATGCAGGAGAGTGCAAGCTTGAAAGGTGTTTCGTGCCGAATGGATGCATGCAGACTGGAATTGAGCAGATGAAAAGGGGGACGAGAGCGTGAAGCCAGCATTTTTATTTACTTCTATGTTTATCGAACCTCCTCTGCGACTTCTGTTTGTGAAGAGAGCGAGGTCTACGAGCAGCTACGTCTGTTGGGGTGTGATGGCGTAATTGTGGGAGAACGAGAAGAGGGTGCAGTCACGTTCACCAGAACAACTTGAACTCAGGCGATCAAGCAGCTGCGAATAGGCTATAGGGTTGCTACCGGTCACCGCAAGCACAGAAACGCCACTTCTTTGCAACGAGGACTGATTTATTCTGTACCATATTATGGAGGTGTGGACAGTGTAGCATGGTAGGGCTTCTCAGGGAACATTTAGTAGATATTCTGTGGTAATTCACTTAGGATTCTGCCACCTAAGTAGATAATTCCAGACCGCCTATAGGGCTACTTATAGGCAGAGATTAAAGTAGGTATAGCCTATCTATTTCTTTAAAAGATAACCCGCTATTACCTCCTTTATAAGGTTCCTATAGATTATAAACCCTTACTCTTACTTATAGTACTTTATTAACTTTAACTTTTAAAGCTATTAATAATTTTTAAGTTATTATTCTTTCCTACTTACTTTTTTTATAGCTATTAATAGCTATTTAACCCTATAGCCTTAATTTTAACCTTATCTTTAATAATTTAATTATTACTTATAATAATAAATATAATTTATTAATAAAAAGCCTTATTTTATATTTTAATATTAAATACCTTATAATCCTATTTCTAATTAATTAATTAGCTAATTAACTTTCCTTTTTTTTTTCTTATAAATAACTTTTTAATTATCTTTATTACCTTTCTTTTTTCTTTTTAATTTATTTATTTTCTTTTCTTTAATATTACCCTTACTTATTATAATAGCGCTTTTAATATTATTTATTATAGATATTCTATCTTTTATTAAAAATAGTAATTTAGCTAATTAAAAGGCTATAATATATTTTACTTTAATAGCCTATAATTTTAAATAATATATTAAGGTATTATAATTAGCCTTTAATAGCTTAGCTATTTTTAACCTTATTTAGATATAAAAAAAAAATAAGCTATTATATTAGTAATTCTTTATAGCTTAATTTATAAAATCTATTAAAACTTAATTAATTATAGCTTATTTAAAATTAAATTAAACTCTTATATAATCTATTTTAAAATTTTTAAGGTTATTTTAAAATATATTAATATTAATATTAGTATTTTAATTTTTAATTTTATTAATAAGGAATTAAATAACTTTAATTTATTTAATACTTATTAAAATTATCTTAAATATATATATTAATATTTTAAATAGCTAAATATTTATCCCGATAATAAGATTATAATTCCCCTTATTTTTAATAAAATTAAAAATATAATAATAAGCCTTTATACTTTTCTTAAGTATAATTTCTATTTTAAAAAATTTAATTAAAAAAAACTTATATAAAAAATTTTAATTATAATTACTTTCGATAAATACCTTTTTACCTTTATTATATTTTAATAATATAAAGCTTCTTTAAAACCTTTATAAAATCCTTTTAGCTTTATTTTAAAAGGCTATATTAAGTAAAAAGGTAAAAGATATAAGATTCTTTATTATTATAAACCCTATAATAAGGATATTTAATTTAATTTTTTTAAGTATTATATAACCTATAATAAATACTATAGCTTAAACTAAAATACCTATTTTCTTATTATTAAAAAGAAAAATAAGAAGCCTATAATTATAGCTTTACTTATAATTTATAAATTTAGCTTTAATAATAATAAAAAAGATAATAATAACCTTATAATTTACTATCCTTTTAAAAAAACGTTTATTTTAATTAAAACTAATACCTTAAAATTCTTTAGTTATATAATACCTATACCTTATATAATATATTAATCTTTTACTTAAGGTAATAATATTTTGAAAGCTTTTAATATTAACTTTATATATTATAATATTTCTAATTTATATAATATTAACCCTAATTAGGTTATATTTTATATTATAGCCTATATTTAAAAGAAAATTCTTAATAAGTATTCTTATTAATTAATTAAGGCCGCTATAGCCTTTATCTTTAATAATCCGGCTTAATTTAAAAATCTTTTAAAAACTATTAATAAGATTATTATAAAAACTTATATAAATATTTTTAACCTTAATATAGCTAAAATAGCTATTATTTAACTTTTTAATTATAATAATATATTTAATATTTTTTAAATTTATATTTACTTTTTTTTTATTACTTTATATAATATTTTAAGTTTAGTTTAGATATATAAGTATAATCTATATTATTTTAATCTATTAGGTTATCTTATTAATATATTAATAGATATTTTATTTACTATAATTATATTAATATTAAATATTAATCGATTAAAATTTCTTTTATTATTATTTCTAATAAATAATTATAATATTAAATAGGAATATCTTTATAATATTTTAATAATAAAACCTATTATAAAATCTATTTATAATAAAGTTATTTATAACTCCGGATATTTAAACTTTTTTTTTAATAATAAAAAGTAATTTATAAACCTATAACCGCTTTTTATATTAGTTATTATAAAATCTACCTTTAAACTATTTAGCTTTACCCTTAATAGTATAATTAAAATTAAAGTTTATATAATAAATAGTAATATAAATATTATTAAGCTTTATAATATAGCTTATTTTTTAATAACTCCTTATAATTTAATAAATATTTTAAAGCTTTATAATTATAAAGCTATATATAACGTAGCAATTAATTAATTAATTAACTAAAACTTTTAAATAAAAATCTATTTAATTAACTAAATTAATAAAGTTATTATATACCTTATTAAGCAGCCTTTAATAGCACTTATTATAATTTAGCTATTACCTTTAATTTTAATTATAATAAAATACTGCCGGCTTTATAATTAATTAATATATATTAGCTAGTAAGCCCTTATATAAATAGTATTTTAAGCCGGCTTTATTATTATTTAAAAGTAAGATTTTTATTATAAAGCTTATTTTAAAAATAAGATTATAGATTATATTAATCTAATAATATTATAAATTTATATTTAATTAGGCTAGCTAATATAATTTAATATTCTTAATATAGGTAAGCTAGGCTATAAGAACTTTTAATATATAATTTACTTTTTTAATTATATTATTAGATTATATTATATTTAATTTCATATTAATAAAGGCGCTATTTTTTAGAAAATTATAAAGTTTATTAATTACTTTTAACTTTAATCTTAATATCTAATTCTTATATTTAGCTATAATAGAAAACTTAAATTCGGTTTATTTATAATACTTTTTAATAATTTAAAACTAATTTATTTTTGCTATTAAAAAGGTATTTAGCTTTAGTAAAATACTATTTATTTATTATAGTAAAATAGCTGTTTAAAAAGGGCTAATAAAGTTTTACTATAAAAGGTAATTATTACTTATAACGCTATTAAGCTTCCTAATTATTTATAATTTTTTTTTATAAATATAGTATATTTAATTATAAATTTAACGTTTATAAAAGTAAACCTTAATTTTAAATCTTTAAATTAATAACTTATAACCCTTTTTAATCTTTTTTAGAAAAGTATTTCTATTAGATCCTTTTTTTAAGTTTATAGTAATAAAACTTAAATATTTCTTAAAAAGAAATATTACTATTAAAGTTATAAATTTACCCTAATAGCTAAAAAAAGATAATTAATTAGCTATAATAATTTTAATAATTAAATTATTTAGGTTTAGCTTTTAATTAAATAGTAGATTATATATTTTACTATATATTATATATATAAGATAAATCTTTAAAAGTTAAATAAAAAATATATAGTAAACGTTTATTATATTACCGAATTTTATAAAGGTATATTATTTAATAAGCTTTTTTTTAAATATATTAAAACTTTTATAATTATTTTCTTATCTTAAATTAAAGATAAAATAACTCTTTTAAAGGATAAAACTCCGGTTAAAGGTAATAAGAAAATTAAAAATAAGATTATTATTATTAATTCTAAATAATTTAATAATTAATAGCCTATTTCTAAATAAACTCCTAAACCGTTTATTACTTTATATTACCTTAATTAAAATATAGGCTAAAGAAATAATAATAATCTTACTTTAGCTATAAAATAATCTTAAATAATTAATAATATTTTTAATAAAGTTTCTATTATTAAAGTTATTTAAAAAGAAAAATTTATTCCTTTAACTTAATAATAATAACTACCCTATATTATTAAAATAAAGATAAAAAAAAAAGTTATTTAAATTTAAAGTAATATTTAAATAGCTTATCCGGCTCCGTAATAATTATTATAATAATTCCTTATAATTAGTATAAACCTTATATTAAGATATTTTATCTTTTAGCTTTAAAGGTATTAAAACTTTTAAATATAATAACCTTTAATATTTTAAAGTTATAAAAGAATATATAATAATTATTAGATTTTATAACCTATTAGCTGCTAGCTTATAAAGATAAAATAATAAAACTATTTAAGTTTAATACCTTTAAATAGGTTAAGAAACCTAAAAGTAAAAATATTTTACTTTTAAAGTAAATATTTATTATTAAAAATAACCTAAATAATCTTCTCTTTATAAAAAAGGTTTTTAAGGCTTATATAATTATCTATAATAATTATAAGAATAATAACTAAAGTATTAAAAACTTTTATATTATAGTTATTAACTTTATAAGCGTTAAGCTTTTCTTTATTAATATTATTGCTTATTATAAAATAATATAATAAATTGATTTTATTATATCTTTTTTTAACTTTTTTATTTTATTAGAATAATAAATCTATATTTAATTATCTTTTAGCTTTAATAAAAATAAATTAATTTAGCTTTTATATAAAGGGATATATAGCCTTTAGAAAGCTCTAATATAATAATTTAATATTATTATTAAGTTTTTAAAAACTATTAGCTTTAAGCCTTTTATTGTAAATCTATATATCTTTCGGAATAAAAATATAGGTGTAATATTAATTCTTTATATTAATAATATAGTTATCTTTAATATAACTATTAAGAATATTAATAAAGTTATTAAATAGATTAAAACTATTTACTGTATTTAAAAGCTTAAAAAGCTATATAAATTCCTTAGCTATAATATTATTCGAAATATTAATAGCAGCATTTTTCTTATATAAGAGAAATATACTTAAGCTATTATTAATAAATTTAGCTATAGTAATTATACTTTTATAAATATACTTTAACTATAAAATACTTAACTTTCTATTAACTAAAAACCTAATTAAGCTAAAATAAAGTAATATTAATAGTATACTAATTCTTTTAACTAGCTTATAATAGATACTTATTTTAATATTATATATATTATTAGTAAGCTTTATAAAGGAAATATTAAACTATTATAAAAATATATTACCTTATTAAAGTATCTTTTCTGCTATTTAAAAAATAAATTAAACTTAAATCTATACTTTAAAGCAGAAAGTAATTTATAAATTAAGATCTATATATATATAGATACCGCTTAAGTAAATAATAACCTTATTTATAAATCTACTGCTAATTATATTATTCTATAAATAGAAATATTTATTTTATAAAAGTTAAAGCTATAAACTTTAATTACGCTTTTTATTATAAAGGTAGAATTTATTAACCTAACTTTAATTATATTTATTTTATAATAGATTTAACGCTTTATAATAAAGTTTAGCGCTATATTAATTAAAAAGCTATTATTTCTTTATATTAACTTAAAAAATATAAAATATATAATTTTAAATCCCTTTAATATTATATATACTTGCTATATTAATATATAATATAAATAGATTATTTAAAAGGTTTAAAAAAATTAATTTAAGCTTAAATATATAGGTACCCTTAATATAATAATAGATAGTTTAATAAAAAGCTTTAAAAAGATTAAATATAAGCGTTTTTTTAACTATTAAGCTTAATGCTATATATAATTATAATAGCTTAAGGCTTTAATTTTATTTTTTAAATTTTAATTAGTTATCTATTTTTATTAATTTAATAAAAAAGGTTAAAAAATAATTAATTAAAAATAATTAACCTTAAAGCTAAACCTAAATATATATCTATCTTAATAGCTGTTAATTACCTCTATAAATATTATTATTATTTTTAAGCGGATAATTATATTAAAAAAGTATATTATAAAAACTTTTATTTTTAAGCTATTTAATTTTTAATAATATTAAAAGAAAGGTATTACGCCTTATATTTTATATCTATTAATAAGGTTTTAAGGTATTAAGGTAAAATATAAGGGATATAAATAAAGAGAAAGGGAATTTTAATTTTAGGTTTAGTTTAAATATTAAACTTTTAATATTTATACCCTTAATATACGGTAATAGTAAATATTATTATAATCCTTTAAAAATAAAACGCTTAAGTATTTAAAATAAAATTATTTTAAGCTTTTTAAGCTTAATTAATAACAATTTAGCTAAAGGTAAATTAAATAAGTAAAGCTTATATATAGATTATCTGGGGACTCTTTAGGCAGATTATAATATTTTTAGATTTTTATAGTAGGATAATATAATAGTATATAGTAAGTATATAATTTAGATAATAATTTAAGGGGTATAAGTTTAAGTTGTAATTAGAGTAACTTTTTCTATATAGTTTTTAACCCTATAGGTAATCTAGGGGGGTATATAGTAATTTATTTAAAATTCTGCTATTTAAATAAACGATTTTAAACCGCCTATAGGGCTATTTATAGGCGGAGATTAGAGCGGGTATAGCCTACCTATTTCTCTAGAAGACAACCCGCTATTGCCTCCTCTATAGGGTTCCTATATATTCGCCCATGTGTAAGCTTACTGTGGCATTTTCTGGGTGATATTCCCCAGTTATTTTGCATTGCTTCATTTGAGAGACCCCCCCCAGGCCTGAGCAATCCTGGACGGAGAAACAACCAACAACCTAGAACCAGGAGTGGTGACTCCCATAACAGTTATCATAGATAGACACAGAATGACAACTATATATATCCATGATTGTGGGTGCATTCATTTTACTGGGTGCTTCAAAATGTAGCGACACCTCACCACTGACATAGAGAAAGGCCTGCCTAGTGTTCGTCTACAATTTACACACGCCTCTGCTCTTTCCCCATAGCACGCCTTTAAAACGTTGGGCAAGGGTCATTTAGTACGAAGCATACGCTCCAATCACGATGAACAGTGGTTTTGTGCCCGAGACGAGTGGGCGACCAGCAAAAGGCCCAGTACCAGGCAGGTAAGAATTTCCAACATGATGTGCTTAAGGCGGCTGTGGAAAATCCTGAGTTTCTGAACATTAATCAAGGCAAGAGAGTCTCGATACCACTAAATCCCGCTATCACAGTTGCACACGCATGATTATGTGTCCGTCAAACACAACTGGACTGTCTGGGCATTCATTTAGTCCCCGGACCCATGTAATGACTACCTACCTAGGTACAGTCTCCACTTTACTAGTAATGTCCAAAATAACCAATATCCACGGAGCCACATCCAAGTCTACTTTTCTGCCAGAATATATAGTCGTCTGGTTCAAAATTGAACGACTCAAAGTGGCTTGACACCAACCACTGAACCAAAAAGGTATGCTCGGCTAGGAGCTGGACCGGGATCCGGAGCTCCGTTCGAAATGCGCGGCATGCCAGCGGTGCGGCTGTGACAAGCTCAAAACCACAACAAACCATACGCTGCAGTGTCCTCAGACATATTCAGATTTGTGTTAGCCCGGAATTCCTGCATGGTACCTAGGTACTTTTGCCGTTGGAAATCGGCGCAACGATATCACGAGGAGTGCAAAACGATCCGGCTGTTAGAGGCCATCCTTGTTTGGTAACAAGCTGAAGATCCGGCCGCCCAAGCCCTCGGCAACGTCAAGTGCTAATCAGTTTCACATATCCGCCCTCGAGCTTCCCCACAGAGGATCATCTAAAATCGGAATAGCCACCGGTCGCCGGTAGATATCCGGGTCATTACGCGCCATCGCACGCCGAGACGCCTCCTCGCCCTCATCCGTACCCCGCTTGTATCCCAGCGGGGATGTCGGATGGTGTGCATCCTTTCCTGAGCCCCACGGGGTCACAGGCGTACATGACGTTAAGGCTCGATGACACTAGTTGGTGCGGCGTTTTTGATGGGTGCTTTCTCCTCTTTCTTCCTGAGCTCTGTTGTAAATAGATTCTAGTATTTACAGAACTGCACCTAATTTCATCTGGTACATACCAACTTCGATTCCACTTCTTGTTTCACGAAATATCAAAGTCATAATGGGCGACGCACTTCCTGCCAAGTATCAAGCGGTCATCTATGATCAGCCAGGAAAGATATCGACCAAGCTGGTCGAGCTTGACATGCCGGAACCCGCTGCGGGGGACGTGTTGATCAGGCTCACCCATTCAGGAGTGTGCCATAGTGATCTTGGAATCATGCTGAATGGATGGGCACAGCTACCATTCCCAACTGAAGCCGGCCAGGTTTGTTGAACTGTCCAATTAGCCAGTTTTGAAGAAAGCGCTGACAACGCTTCCAGGTCGGTGGCCACGAGGGTGTCGGCGTCATCGTCAAAATGGGACCCGGGACAGAGAACTCCGACGTCAAGGTGGGAGACAGAGTAGGCATCAAATGGCTTGCTAGTATATGTGGAAGCTGCCGTGAGCCTGCCTCTCCTCACATGGTCCTCAAGATTGCCTCGCTAACTTGCTCCCACAGCACCCTGCCTGGCTGGGTACGATGCCGTCTGCTTCAACCAAAAGGTCTCTGGGTACTTTTGGCCGGGGACATTCCAGCAATACGTGACCAGCTCCGCCACTTATGTCACTCCTATACCAGAGGCTTTGTCATCCGACGCTGCTGCGCCAATGTGAGCCCCTCCCCCCAAGCCCAGTGGACCGTGGCATGACAGGGTGGCTGAAATTGGTATCAGGCTGTGTGCTGGTGTCACAGTCTACAGCGCTCTCCGCAAGTCGAATACACAGAGCGGGGAATGGGTCGTTCTCCTAGGTGCGGGAGGTGGTGAGTAATTCAACTATGATCACTTACATGCCCTCCACGACTTCTAACTTTCAAAGGCCTTGGCCACCTCGCGGCTCAGATTGCCTCTCGAAGCATGGGACTTCGGGTGATTGGCATCGATTCAGGAAGCAAGAAAGACATCGTCATGGAGTCCGGAGCTGAGAAATTCATCGATTTTACTGCTAGCAAGGATACGGCGAAGGAAGTGATGGACTTGACGGGAGGACTGGGAGCTCACGCCGTACTGGTGCTTACGGCTGCCAATGGTGCCTATTCGATGTGAGTATTCTCTTTCCACACCGAAGACAGCATCACCATATTCTACATGAGAAAGTTGCTGACGATGTGCTAACTTTCCAGGGGCATGGATCTCCTCCGGTTTGGAGGAACTTTGGTCTGCATCGGAATCCCAGAAGGAGATATGAAGGCGATCAGCACTGCATACCCGCAGAATTTGATTGTGAGGGAGCAAAAGATCGTCGGTGTTGCGGTCGGAAATCGAAAGGAAGCCATCGAGACGCTTGACCTTGCCGCAAGGGGGATCATCAAGACGCGTTTCCGAACCGAGAAGATGGATAAGCTCACAGAGGTTTTCGAGCAGATGCATAAGGGCGAGCTTAACGGACGTGTGGTCTTGGATCTTCAATAAGCCGTTTTTCCCCTTCTTGAATTCAGATGGCTATGGCGGATTGCTGTTCTTCTTCCTGCCTGCAGACCTCGGAAGCCACTGGCACACTCGATTTGAACTTACTTTGACCTCAATTTCTTTCGTGAATTTTCTATTCTAGCCTGATAGTACTGCGTTATTATAACACCCACATTCCTCCGATGTGGACGGCCACACCAATTGTCCTCCACAAAGCGTCATATCTTTCTCGTTAAAACAGCAGGAAAAAGCTGAAAATGGCCTGGGCAGTAGAGTATCCCGCCAGCCAGTCCAGATACTGAAACAAAGTATCAATGATGGCCCCAATGAAGCTTTATATTCACTTTGACTCTCGAACGAATCTACTATCGAGTCCTGCTTTGGTAATCATGACCGGGCGTTTCGGGACACCGAGAGACACTAATGCAACCAGCTAAAGCCTTCGAAGGATTCTCGCAGTGACTCATCTGACCGATTTCTCCCTTGATACATTGATCCCAAGTAATCTTCAGAGTCCAGGCATATGTTGCCTGCCACGAAATCTCAAGAGGGATCACAATTACGATCAAGTATATAGTTGCGTTAGTTGTACAGTGTAGTTGGACCGCTTTCCCTCCCTTCCCGGCCTTATCGCGAAGATGGTGCTCCAAATTCTACCGGCCGAAGGGGCCGACATGTGTCGGTCCGCAGTGATCGAGCATGAAGCCTACCAGGTCCTAGAGACGAACAAGATCCTGTTCCCAGGCCCGTTCCCTCCCGATGTCCTCGAGCACCGAGCCAAGGAGCTGGAGGCGCAGTCGGAGGAGCCCAACACCTTCTGCTTCAAGGTCATCGACACGGAGCTCGAGGGCGAGCAGATGATTTCTTTTGCGAAATGGTGCGTGGGACCCCCCCTCCCCCCTTACGATGAAGTGAAGTGACACCGGAGGATTAATACTATAGACTAGGGTCGTCTACGATGGGACGAACCCCCCGAAGCCAAGGCCGCAGAGGCAGTGGCCCCCTGGTGTCAACGGTGAGGCTTGCGAACTACTATTCGGAGGCCTGACCGCGCTGAAGGGGAGAGTCATGGGAGACAGGAAACACGTGTGTAAGTTCTATTTTCTTGCTTGGCCTGCCTCGTCTTCAAGACTGCAGGACACAGCAGAGCTGGTACATACCTATGCACCACTCACCCGTCGTCAAAAGCCTTGGGCTGGTTCTGGAGGATTTGTAACTGACCCATTGTGAGCAAGACCTGCACCTTCTCCATACTGATCCAAAATACCAAGGACGTGGAGCGGGGGGGATGCTGACCTCCCGGGCCATCGAAGACGCTGCTAGCAGGGGCCTCCCACTGTACCTGGAGTCTTCCGAGGCGGCACATCAGCTGTATTTAAAGCATGGATTCCGAGATTTGGAGGAGTTGACCACAGACTTCAGTAAATGGGGCTTGGAAAATCCCCACAGAGTCTGGGCTATGATACACGATCAAAGTGCTTAGGCCTGATTACCTGAAAAACTCATCTGGTGGGAACCAATCGCTTGAGAACGCATCTTTCGTTATCCAACTGATTTTTTCACCTAATCAAATTTCTTTTGAATACACCACCAAGTCAAGATTGTCCAAGATTGAGGACATGGCCGAGGCGCGGCCGAATGCAAGTGACAGACTGGAACATCCATAATGTCGAGCCAAATTCGGTAAATCTTTTAGATCCCAGACACAAGCGGCATTTCTTTTCGAAACACTCATAAGAGCTTGCTACCAAAGTTTGGGCCTCAATACCACTCGCAATGTGAGTCCATTGTCTGCAGGAGACATGGTGGCTGAAGCTGGTCGACGAGTGATTGGTATGTAGTGCGAGCAACTGTAAGTTCAAGGTTTATTTGGATTGAACGTGTCAGAGACGAGTACCACTGTTCTAAAACCTTTAGCGGGTTCCTGATTCGCCCGCGAACGAGTGGCTTTGTATTTTGATACATGATATTAGTGCTAGCCATAGGCAGGGCAGGTGGCAGTGCTCTGAGATGTCTTCAGCGTTGTGTAGGCCGTGCAAGACGGCTGAAGCGCTTACTCGATCTCGACAACGGGTGAGCAGGAGCCAAACGAGCTCATCATTCCAGATTTCTGAGGAAGTAGACCCATGTCTCAAATGTCACCATAGCGTCTCGACAGTCACTGGTCAAGTGACGGTATCCAATCAAAACCATCGTCAGCACACTTGACAAGCCATAACTACGTGCGAACGGGAGCGAGGACAAACGAAGCGCGGCATAGAAGAAGACCGCGGGGTTCTGTGGACTCCTGAAATTGGACAGGTAGCTGTGCATGTTTTTCAATCTGGTCTTCAGTGCGCTGACAGCAGTGATTGAACTCGAAGCCCCCCGTGAGGTGGAACCAGTCCAGACGCCCATCTTTCTACCTGTATGGGTTGTTTGGTCTCGAAACTGAAATGAGAGCCTGAAAATCCTCATGGGAACCCCCAAGAGCAGCACTCCAGCGCCGTCTGGTGTCACAGGCACGGAAAGAAAAAAAAAGAAGCCCGTGTGTCATCGATACCAAGCGTGTAGGCTCTACCTAGATCTCCCGGGCGCACCGAGTCGCATTTGATATCTCTCCAGGGGTGGTTCGAACCGGTGCCTTGCGAGGGATACGAGCCTTGTCACAGTGGGGGATTTAGAGCCGCGTGCGGGTCCGGTTGAATAACCGTTACACCACTCACTCGGTCGAGACGAACCATGTTTGAGTGATGGGAACGCAGGTTGGGTCTATAAGGTGCGGTCGTCGTCTGATGTTTGAGGTCGCTGACTGAAGGGGTTGGCGGGGGGGGGGGGGAGGGAGGGGTGCCCAGGTGGGAGGGGTTGGTAGGGTCGCCAACGAGGGAGTGAATGCGTTTGCCTAAGTGAATTCGACGACCGCAGCGATTCAAGCTCGACAGATGCCCGATAACATGCCTCACCCAAAGGACACCCTTCCAAGACGGCCATACTGCCCATATCATTTCTCTCTTCAAAATACGCTCCAGATGATATTCCCCTCCGTTGTTGTGCATCCAGATTCTACAATCAGAAACAAAGACAACACATGGCATCGACTCCTCATACTTCTGTCGTGCAAGTCTCAAGTTGGCATCTGCCCTCCGCATGGCAGAGCTCGAGGGCGTCCTGCGCCTGCGTGGCCGAGCCACCGACAATCTGACACGTGAGCACTTGAGGGGCTTGAAGGGGAGGTGAAGACCCGAGTACCTGACATGCTTCGATAGGATCGAAAACCCGATCCCATGAGCACCTGAAAGAGCAGAAACATCAACCGATTTTCAGTACAATTCGACTCGACAGAAGGAAAGACGCAGAAGCACTACTGGTACAAAGCCTGCAATGGGGACAGAGGCAGATTGATGACTCCGCATGAGACTGTGCGGCGTAGCCACATTGGCGTAGACCATCTCACGTTCCTTTCCTAATGGCACGACTGTTCTGCTGGCGGCATGGATGTAGGGACACCCACCCATGGTATAGCCATGGGAGCTGTCTGCAAAGGCGCACAAGGGAGAGCTGGTCCAAGGAGCCTCACCTGAAACTTTGAATGTAGTTCGGTGTGGAAGTCTTGAGCTCCGCAGGCTCCCCAGTGGCTTAGAGATCTGATCCGCATGTGGATCGAGGCAGTTGATGTTGAGGGCTCTGCTAGGGCTGCCAGGGTGACGTCGCAACTCGCACGCCTAGTGGACTCGATCCGAGCAAAGAAATGGCGACTGCCTTCGATGCCCAAGCCTCATGGGGTACCCTGAGAAAGATGGAGGTGAAGGGGTGCGTAAGGTGCATAGGGCGAGGTGGGAGCTGACAGGGGGCACTGAGGGCAGGTTGGGTGCTGATTGGCCCCATCGAGGTCAGTCCTACCACCTTGACTCCCCCCGTATAAAAAGCCCTGCCCCATCTCCATTTTCCTCTCCATATCTTTCCCTCTTTCTTGAATCAATTTTCAAATCATCAAAGTCTTCTTTTAAAACGCCTTGAAACTTGAAGCGGCATCAAAGTCCATCTGGTAGGACTCCCTCGAGGACACTTGACCTCATTTTGTGCGGCCCTCCCCATTACGCCTTGTCATCTGCCTCATTCCTTGCACCTCATCCCGTTCTCCCGGTGTACTGTCACACTTCCTACATCTTATCTGGAAAAAGAGAATCGTCACAAGACGCCACCACCTAGCACCCAACAATGGCACGGTCAAGGCATGGCTCGCCATCGGCTTCCACCCCTGCGCATGAGACCTACCAGCTTCAACAAGGACGTCGGGCAACAAAAAGGAAGTCATCTTCGGACCAACGGCCCCGTCGGACAGTCTTACCTGACAGTGGTATGAGGAGCCCACTTGAGGACGTCACTGACGTCGTGCTTGCAACTGAGTACTACTGGTCGCCTGTATCGTGGCCACAGGCCCAGAGCCGGACCATGAATGAGTACGATGCAAGTGCAGCGAGATCATACTCACCAGAGGCCAGAAGGGAAACGACAGCCCGGCTGGAGAGGCCGTCTGTGAGGAAAGTCTCCAATCGCGTTCGTTGGGGAGATATCAAGGAGGGGGATGACGGACTCGCGACACCGCCGCGGACGCCCCAGCTGGGCAGACTCGGCACCCCTGACCTTGAATTGACAGGGTACTGCGACAAATTCTGTGACTGTTGCTCAGATGAGCAGAAGTATCGTGAAGACAGGTCAAAGATGGATTCCCAACGTAGGTTCATGCACACTCTTCTTCTTTTGGCTGCGGCGCATTGTCGAGGTGCGCGGTGATGCCTTGTCGTTGGTGGTAGTGACATGGGGGTGGTGCATGACTAAGCTGTACTGACCAATGACAAGTCGAGGCTGCCTTGGCCCACATGCGTGGTCCTCCAGGCCGCGAGCTGTTGTCTGCTGGAAATGATGCCCGCCACGCGAGGGGAAAGCTCATCAAGGCAAGCCCTGAGAACTGAATGTGAGAGAATGAATTGGAATTGGGATTGGATTGGAATTGAAATGAGGATTGGGCTCTATGATGTTGGCTGGCGTTGGGTGTATGGCCTTTATTGCGGGCTTGCGGCCCTGAGGTGTGCCTTGTTTGCCTGCGGTGCGGTTTGGTGAGACTGTTGAGCATCGCACCAACGTGGCTTCTGTGTGCACAGAAACGTGGACATGTAGTTTGAATATCGTATATGCCGTTTGACTTGTGTGCCCATGTCCACAGCCGCGTCTACAGGTCTGTAGACACTGACTCTGTATGTGCCCTCTATCACAAGGTTGGAGGCAGCCGGCAGCCGTCAAGTTTGTGGTCTTGGGTGATGAACCTAGAAGAAGAGGATATGTTGGGAGATAATATGGGTCCTTGGAGCAGAAGCAACACCATGTGATGGCATGTTGAACGAAGGTTTACGAAAACTGGCAGTCTGCCATTGTGGTCTGTGATGACAGGCCGGGTGGGCAAGCAAGAGATGGCACCTGGGATGGCTGACAACATTGAATGGAAGGACGTTGGATGTGGGGGGCTCTGTCTGCTCACGTCTGTGCAGGCAGCAGCACGCTTGGACCACCCCCAACCATGTTGCGACCAGTCCCCTTAGTCAGCATCCTTCCCGACCTCGGCTGCCCATCCAAGTCTTGAACGGGTCAACATCAGTAACTCAGCTCTCAACTCCATCGCCAGCAACTTTCAAACTCAACGCGGTCGGCCCGCTGATCATTCCATAATGTTACACCCTCCATGGAGTACCTTTCCCTTAAGTTCGCATCGAGTTGACTAGCTGCATGTTGCCACCATGGTTCTGCAACACAAGACATGTTAGTAATAGTGGCCGTGCCGCCCCGGTCCTCGTGGTGCCCACGCGATTGCGTTTGAAGCCCGAAGGTGATGCCCGGGAATGTGCGTCATATTTCTCCGATGCGCGTCCTCGATACCTACTTAGGTATATGCCGAAGACCTCCGTGGGATAACCTTCTGTCGGTTGTGATGACGTTCCTTCATGCGTACCACGCCCGGTGACACCACCAGCCTTCGCCTTTGCGGAGCCGGCTGTGCACGCCCGACTGTTCAGACCCTAATGGATGTGTGCCGTCAACCTGTGTATCCATGGTTGAAGCCGTCGTGTTCTGGGAACCATGGGTCCCTACTGAATTCAATATCGGCTCTTTCTCGCCTGGTCACTCACCGCTTGTGGCCAACGGGCGGGCTTACTAATGTGATACCTCTGATCAATACAAGTCTTGCGCAACCTGCGGTTCATGGCAGCAATGTTTGCCTCCTCAGTTGAAATAGCTGGAGTTGGGAGCGGTCAGAGTTGACACAGAGGCGCAGGTCGAGATGGGAGTAGCATAGGTGCCATCATCGGTGATATAAGAACGCAACATCGCGATGGGATGAAGCATCTTTCAAAAAGTTGACCTGGTCTAAGAAATCATCCTCTTCAGCACTGTCGTAAACTGGATACATCGACCCTCACGATGTATCTGATCGTCATCTTGGCTGCTCTGTTGGGCAGTGCCTTCACTGCTGCCGCCCCCAGCCGCAACTCAACCTTTTCCCAGAATACCACCATCATTCCCGGCGCCTTCGTTGTTGAGTTCGTGGACGGCCATGACCACACATCCTTTTACGGCAGCCTGAGGGCCAATGGTATTGATGTTGAGCCGCGGATGAACATGTCTTTTAAGTTGTTCAATGGCGTCTCTTTCTCCATCACGGACCTCGCCGGAGAAACCAAGGCCGCTTCAAAGATCTCCGTCATGCCATCTGTCAAAAGGATCTGGCCCATGCGCCTCTATCCTGCCCCTGACGTCCAGCACCTGAGAACCGCCCACCACCTTGGCCCTCAAGAAACTGTTGAGTTTGTTTCCAAGCCGAACAACGCTACTACCGCCGACAAGGATAGCTTCTCTCCCCACGTGATGACACAGGTCGACAAGCTTCACGCCGCAGGATACACAGGGGAAGGGGCTCGCATAGCAATCATCGACACCGGGGTCGACTACTACCATCCCGCCTTGGGAGGATGCTTTGGCAAGGGGTGCCTGATATCTGGTGGCTATGACCTTACCGGTCCAGGCTACGATGGAACCAAGGCTCCAAAATCGGGTCCTGACCCATATGACAACTGCATAGGCCACGGAACCCACGTGGCTGGAATAATCGGCGCGCAGCCCAACCCCATGGGGTTCGTTGGCGCAGCTCCGGGGGCAAAACTTTCGATGTACAAGGTCTTCAGCTGCGACGGTTTTGGGGCAACCGACGATATCCTGATCTCCGCGTTCAACATGGCTTTCGAGGATGGCAGCGACATCATCACCGCCTCGATCGGCGGGCCTGGCGGGTGGAGTGAAGACCCTTGGTCTTCAGTTGTCAGCCGCATTGTGGATAACGGTGTCCCTTGTACCCTTGCCGCTGGGAACGCCGGTAGGGAGGGAATGTGGGCGCCCAGCTCAGCTGCGGACGGCAAGGGCATCACTGCTGTGTCTTCTTTCGACAATATCATAACACCTCACCTTCTGACCAAAGGCAGCTATTCCACAAACTCCTCCTGCTCCGCTCCGAAATTCTTCGGGTGGTCACCTGGGTACTATCCCTTCGGCAACCTCACACTGCGCCTCTGGGCTACCAGCCACAACTCGAGCGTGGAAAATGATGCCTGCGCGAGCCTCCCAGTTGATACACCGGACCTGTCAGAGTACGTCATTCTGATACGAACGACCACCGCATGCAGCCCTTTCAAACAAGTGAGCAACGTGGCTGCCTTTAATGCCCAATATATTCTTTTCTATGCTACTTCTGTTGAAGAGTAAGTGGCCTCTGTCTTTTCTTCCGTGCGTCTGCTAACATGAGAAAGTCTTGCGTCTTCTAGTTATTATTATGTTTATGCTGGACACGCGAAAGGAACAGGAATGGTTCTTCCTGAGCAGGGCCGAGAGTGGGTAGACCTACTGAGCAGAGGCTCCGACGTGCTCCTTAACATGGTCGATCCAATACACGCCGGCTTAGTGTACGCAGAAGCGCAGAATAATCTGACGGGAGGATTCGCAAGCTCCTACACGAGCTGGGGCCCGACGCTGGAGCTCAATGTCTACCCTTCCTTGGGGGCGCCTGGGGGCATGATACTCTCCACATATCTTCTCAACCAAGGTGGCTACGCAGTGGCTTCCGGTACCTCTATGGCTACGCCTTTTATCGCCGCGATATACGCCCTAGTTGGTCAAGCTCGAGGCACGTTTGACCCTGCGGAGCTGACGATGTATCTTTCCAGTACCTCCCGAGCTCAGCTATGGAACGACGGCAGCGGGACACTGAACGACCTTGCGCCAGTCGCTCAACAAGGCGCAGGCTTGGTACAGGTCTACGATGCGGCTTTTTCGAAGACACATCTGAGTACCAAAAGTATCTCCTTCAACGACTCAAACAGCATCGACAATGCAACCTTCACTATTCGGAATTTTGGGTCCAAAGCGGTGACATACGAACTCGGCAATCGTCCCGCGTTGACTATGAACTCGCTGTCTTTGGGCTCGTCCTACCCGGAGCAATTTCCAAATACAATTATCGGCGCGACTGCGGATCTGCAATTCTCCAAATCTGTCGTAACAATACCGCCAAAGGGACGTGCCGACATCACCGTGGTGCCAACCTTGCCGACGACGTATGAAGACCTCAGCAGCCTCTTGCCGGTGTACTCAGGGTACATAACCATCAACGGGACAAACGGCGAAGACCTGACCATACCTTACCTCGGCGTTCACGGAAACATGACCCAAGCTAACGTGATTGATCCCTATGAAGACGAGATGCTTGGGTACAACTTCGCCCGTTCACGCTCGGCCGAGCAGTCGACATACCCGGACAATATCACCTTCAACCTGCCGTACCCGACCATGGACAATACACCGCATCCTCTAGATCCCAATGAACTGTCTGTGTACCCGTCAGCCGCATTCGTACTCGATTTCGGCACGCGGGTCCTCCGCGCCGATGTCATACCCCTGTCGCCCAACTACACCGGCCCGACCACGACTGTCCTGGGCGAGGATATCGCAGGCAGCGCCTACGGCTTCCCCGAGTATTATATGCCGCGCTATCCGGCCTGGGTCATGTTCACTGGGATGCTGGATGATGGGTCCGTCGTCCCCGAGGGCGAGTATGCGCTTTCCATCAGAGCACTGAGGCTCTTTGCGGATCCCGATGATCCTGCCGGCTACGAGAAACTGCCGCAGATTCCTTTCACGCTGACATATCAGAATGGTCGCAAGAAGAGAGTTGACAGGATGGAACGGCACTGGTAGTTTTAATTACCTAGGTTGGTGTTTCCGTGCGAGCTGTGGGTGCGATGTGCTCGAGGAACACCCGGGCGGCCTTTCCCTGCTAGTCGCACGATTAGTTAGCAAACATCTAAAGGGGCTGGTATTCTGTGCTTCCCGACCCGCCGAGTTCGGTGGGTAGCAAGCCTTATGATGAATTGATAAATGATTCCTACCTTTCCATGCTTTCTCGAGGCCTCGAACATCGCTAGAACAAAAAAGAAAATGCATTCACACCCCCTCGGACACATCTCCATAGGCGTGAGGAACTACGACACAGCCAAGCGCTTCTACACCGCCACGCTTCCCCTCATCGGCTTGCACCTAGTCTACGACAGTACCAGCACCACGCCCAACGATGGGCCCCGGACATTAGGCTTCGGCCCCGACGCGGAAAACGAGCTGCTCAACGTCTTTGAGTACCGTCACGCGTCCGCGCCGGGGCCGGGCAGCCACATCGCCTTCAACACGGACAGTCGAGCTGTCGTCGATCAGTTCTACGAGGCGGCGGTGCGGAACGGCGGCAAGAGCAACGGCGCACCGGGAGTGAGGCCGCATTATGGGAGGAGCTACTATGCTGCGTTTGTTATTGATCCTGACGGGTGGAGGGTGGAGGTTGTTTGCAAGGAGAAGGTTGGGGGAGACGGAGAACAGGCAGATCATGATGGGAGTCACGGCTGAAGGACCTCAGGATGAAACATCAATATTCCACTGGTTTTCCAAAAGTCAGTCAAGGCTTTTGCTACTGTTCTCTGCCTAGAATGAAATGTTTTCATTCAGTTATTTCCCGCCTTGGCAGTAGGCTTCAGTTGCGATATCCATTTTTTGAAATGTACCTAGGTATTTTCGAATTTAGGTGCCGACAGCTGGAGACCTCCCAACTACTTCCCGCAAGATTTTGCTTTTCTACCGAGAGTTGGCTTGTTCGTTCGCCGCGACACGTAGAGCGGTGAGTCTTTAGCATACACGTATTTCTGATTGGTAACATTGAAGAGCAGACCTGGTAGGCCTCCTGCATTGGTCCACACGTCTCCAAATCTTGATTAACCAACGGCGACAATGGACTGCAAGCCTTGAAAAATCTGCAGCTTATGCAAGAGGCCGTCTACAGGCAGGTGACCTCATAAGTACAAATGAAAACGGACCCATGTGTATGTTGCCTGGTGCGGCATGGACAAAAATTATTTTCACGGATGTCTCAGACAATAGTGGCGGATTTCGAATGTTGCTGGGCTTGCAAACAAATATATAAAGCAAGTTGGGCTTGGATCATCCGGCGAGCGCTTGAGCTCACAGTGTGTATCTCGAATAAACTTCATCTGAAAGGGGCTGCTGGTATGAGCTCAGTTTACTACCATTTTTGCTGACCGAAGCCTTGTTCACCGGCAAACTGAAGACAAGGTTGTCCATCATGGACACACCATACGAAGAGTGAGTCGCACATGGCCCTGGTTCTACTAAGCACCTGGGCAATGAAGCAGAATATAGAATGACTGATGCTATTGGATTTCAGCGTCATGCGTTCGAGCATCTATAAGTTCGTGATCGGTCCCCACAGCAAGGAATTCAGCGTCCATGGTGCCGCTATCTCAGGTCTCTCAAAGCCTCTGAGCGTCTTGCTCAACGGCGAAATGCGCGAAGCCACGGAGGCACGTGTGGAATGGCCTGATGTTGACGAGAAGACCTTTGTGCGCTTCACGCAATGGGCTTATACTGGGAATTACGTGACCGAGGACCCTGACATCATTCTTGATCAATCTCTCATTGGAACAGCCTCCTCTGCCACCGAAACTCAGGCACTTCCTCAAGACAACCAAGTTTCAGAACAACCACCCCACTCTCTCGCTACCTTCAAGCCAACTCAAGTACAACAGGGAAGCTTCTGCAAAAACCAGGCCTGTAGGTATTATAAGCAGAACTGCCAGGGGTCTTACCACGCCCAGGCCACGTGTCCTGTTTGCAGAAAGAATTACCATCCGTCTGCTTGCGGAAACTGCGTTGGCGTCTGTTCAGACTGTCCGAACTGTGGGCCGATGACCAGTACGGCCAGAGATTACTGCTCAAACGTTAGCTGCGGGAACTATCATCGTGCTGGAATCACAGCCTACCCAGGCCAAGTGACGTGCCTCAGGTGCCGCAAGAAGTATAGCACCAAAATGTGTTCTTGCAAGTCAGCTTTCAGCGATTGCGTCTTCTGTGCGGGCGCCAAGACAGGCCCAAGAGCCGACCTCATCAGCAAGTTTTTGGACGAAGATGGAACGATTTACCCCTCTTCGACTTCCTTCTCTGCTCGGAAGAATACAGAGGGATGTGAGGACTACACCGGCGTCTTCCTCTGCCACGCAAAACTCTACGTTCTAGGCGACACATATGACATTCCTCTCCTAAAACAACTTAGCTTGCACCGACTCCACGCCACGCTCAAGGACTTCACCCTCTACCCGAGTCGCATGAACGACATCGCCATCCTCGCCAAGTACGTCTTCGAGAACACCCTCCCCGAGGACAAGATCCGAGAGATGATCACGCTGTACTATGCTTGCATGGTCGAGGATGCTTGGAAGCATGAAGGGCTGAAGTCCCTTATTGACGAGATTCCCGATTTCGCGTTTGGCTTGATATCCAAGATGAGCGAGAGACTTGCTTAGTCTAGCGGGTGCTTCAATGCATTGCTTCAGGGTTTGCGAAACCAATAGAAGCTTGCACACCACTGGGCATTATTTGTTGGCACACTGAGGGGAGGAAATCGAGTAGTCGACACAGCAGGACATACTCACGAGATTCCAGTGTCTGGTGGTGAACTCAATACCTCTGTCATCAGACCTTCCGGTAACCCGTCCAGCTCCGACAAGTCTTGTTGGAAGTTTATTCTCACCAATCTCGAGGCTTGGTCTTTGATGGTTGAGGAAACGAGAGAAGGAGCTTTGAGTCTGTTCTGGTTGATTTGGTAGGTTCGAGGCAGCAGACAAGCGCAGAGTCAAATGTGGCACGGAAGATTAGTGGCATGGACCGAGTACCTTTGAAAATTACATACAAGGGACTACGGTCAGCCTGAGCATGTGAAGCATTCTCTGAAGCAGTTTCGATGCAGAAAATTGATTGCCTACTTTGCATCTGGCTTGTGGAGTCGCATTTCCTCAATGACTTTCGATGTAGCTCGTGCTCGTGTTGGTACCATTTCCGGTAACCTGAAAGCCCTCACTGACTTTTGATTAGCTGCTTCCAAACATTAGGTAACATGCTCATTCCACAAGCCAAATCCTTTGCTCCCGTTCGACCATCCGCATCAGCGTCAAGTAGAATACGTGGAGACTGGCGTCAGCTTGTAAACTTTGGCCTCATGGGGGAGCACCTCAGCTGAAAAGGCTGGCGACTTCAAAGGCCCTTGGTCCTCATGGGTCCAGACATCTCTGACTGTGTAAGACCTCCATTCAACAAACAGGTATCGCTGGATGTAGAAGCTCATCAGAGCAAGCTCCGTCCCGCGGTTCAGGAATGCAACAGCCACGCTTCCGTCGTCCAGCTCCCGTGCCCAATACTGTAGTAGGCCATCCTGCTCCTGATAGACCACGGTCGCTTGTATACCAAGTGGGTCTTGGTTGATGGCAATGATTTCCTTGTTGGTGATAGTGTCAAGGTCGAAGCTCGAAAGCGTCCGCGCGTCGGTTCCGATGAGCAGCGGGCTGGCCACCATGCACCACATGCTGAAGTGCGCACGATACTCAATGTTGCTCGCCCCGGCACCCACAAGCCGCGGGGCCAGGCCGTCCAGCCCCACGATGAGCATATCGTAGTCGTTCCACCCGCCCGGGCCGGCATACTCGGCGAGACTCACGTTCTCGCCCCTTGTCAGCATATCGAGGACATCGAAGTAGTAGTCCTCCCTGAAGCCGGGATAGTTGAAGTCGTCGGTAATGTCCTGTCCCATCCGCCAATGGTTCGCACCCTCGTCGCGCGCCCAGGTCCAGACGTCGGCCCATCCGCAATGGCACGCGTGGTACACGAAGTCGCGGCCCGTTGCGCGCAGGCCGAGGGCCATCCGGCGCACATCGCCCCTGACCAGTTCTTGCGGGGCATCCTCTCCCCTTGAGCAGCACGAGTCGTACTTGAGGTGGTCAACACCCCACGAAGCGAATGTCGCGGCGTCTTGATCCTCTGATCCCTCGGCCGTCCCCGTGAACTCGGCGCAGGTTGTTTCTCCGGGACCGCTGTATATGCCGAGTTTTAGGCCTTTGGAGTGTGCGTAATCGGCGACATACTTGATGCCGTTTGGGAACTTTACTGGATCAGCCTCCAGGGGGCCGGGGTGGGCTGATCGGTTCCCCTTGTACCGCTGCCAGCCGTCGTCGATGTTAATGTACTGGTATCCCGCGGCGTGCAGACCGCTGGAGACGAAAAAGTCGATGGTGGATATTACAATTGACTCGTTGATGTTTGGGCCAAAGTAGTTCCAGCTGCTCCCTTTGAGATTGTTAGCGGACTGCTTGCACTCTCACAGATCGAGTGAGCCATTGAGGTTCGGCGCGCAGCGCACCAAATTGCAGTCCATAGTATTTAGGATGGCGGATAAAATCGATTGTGAGAACTTACAGCCCATCGGTGGTGTCAAAGCAAGACCATTGGGTGGGAGTGGCTCAATCTCGCTGCCTGTAGTGCTGTCTCGTGGCTCGTGGCCCTTCACCAGTCCCCAGATGGCAACGGAAATGAAGATAGACCACATGGCAACGATTGATGTTATGGGCGGAATGAATGATAATACAACAACAACTTCTTCTATAATGATCGGTGAGGGTCTTACCTTAATAAGGGTCAGCCGCATCCGGCTCTGAAGCCCCCTAGCTTTCAGCCAGCTCCGTTAATCAGCGCCGCTCGGCCCATGGCGCTGCGGCTGTGGCTCGAGCTACACGAGTACTATGCCTATTACATGTAAGATACATGAGATGTGACTATTGGCACCTTGCAGCGGTAATACGGAATGTCCTTCCTACAATCTTGGCACGGTCCGAATGTGACTCCAACGCAGATCGCCTGAACACTCGAGATTACCTGTGCTACATGTCAGCGGGGTGAGAAATGCCAAGCCTTAAGGTAACTTATCCCTCGTGTTTCTGCATGGCCCCGCGAGGCCAGAGCTGCGGCCATGACACCGAGATATAATATCGTGCATGTCTTGCGTGAGAGAAAAGCTAAAGCCAAAAATGGCTGTGAGCCACCGCCGCCTGCATTTGGCGGCAGACGCAGCTGAGCGGGGGAAACCAGTCTCACCCGGAACACACCATGTACGCAGTACCAGTACTTCTGGGCGACTTCGGTGCATATTGTGTGACAACATACAGAAGCATGTTTCCGATTTACCAGCCACGCGACGAAGTCAACTGAGCAATGCAGTCTCAATAGTTGATACTATCATGCTATTTTCCTCCCTCCCCCGCCCCCGCCCTTCAGCCAGATGTATTGACTGGCTGACTAGAGTGTCTGGAAACTGCACATTTCATTTGTTCCACGCGCTGTTCTTTTCTTTGGCACGAATCGGAGAATTTAGAAAAAGTTTGGATTTTATAACTACTCAGACTACCACAAATAAATAAAACGAGAACGATTGTAAGCATAGGGAAAGTCCAGATTCAAAGATATTCATTTAAACTAAATAAGCAATGCTGTGGGGAGATGCGAGGGAAATGACCCGAGAACCGTGTAGCATCGGCACCAGCCGCCAAATCTTGCTTCAATTTAACACGGCCTCGAGTGGTGAGTTTTGTAAAGCTAGTAATAATACTGCAGATAAGACCCCAAGCCTCGCTTGACGTTCTGCCCCTAATGGACCTTGTCTTCGTCCGCATTTTGTGCCTGCCTAAGGGGTGACCTTTTCGTGACTGGCTTCTTCCGCCGGAGTTTGATGCAAGGGTTGAAATCCACCGAACGGAAGTTCTTCGAGCCATCTCAATATCCTCCGGAGCTTGTATTTGGACAACCTCATCACAGGCTTGTTGAGAGCTGTTGCCACAGCGTTGCAGCTCTTGCGGGGGGTGGGCTTGAAGAACAAGTACAGAGGCTTGGTCTGTGCAGTGGCAATATTCACCACGAACTCTCCCATGTCGTCTTCGTTCCCCGAGTGTTTGTCCTCCTGGTCTTCGTCACCCTCCATCTTTTCATCGAGATCAGCATGCGCATCATGATACTGAGTATGATTAAAAGAAGGAAGACGCTGGAAATCATCATGCTCACGAACAGACTGAGTGGCACGAACAGAAAAACCATGCTGGGAAGAGCTATGAGTAGGTACAAACTCAGCGGCATGAACAGAAAAGACATGCTGGCGAGAGTGACGAGCAGGAACGAACTCGGTGGCATGAACAGAAAAGACATGCTGAGTAGAATTCCTATGAGGAGATACATCTTGTTCTGCTTTCCTCTTTGATTCGACTAACTAAGCGTTCAGAAGAAGAATAGCTCGGCATCTGCGTCTTGATTGATGGAATCTAGCAGTGTGCCCTCCGGTCTGTCAAGCTCAATGTTTTGGTGGGAGAAGAGGAGTTTGATAGGCCTTTTGATGAACGCAGAGGTTTGCAACGAGCTTCAAAAATTTTCTGAAGACAATCGAGGATATTTATACACAGAGCGTCCACGCGATTTCTAGGATTACCATTGTTCGGGTACTGGGTAATTACAATGTTACTGTCAGCGAGTTTTCACGTACAAGAGACTTCTTCCGTTGATTTGATTCTTGGCTAAAATGTTGCTTTGGCTTTTCACTGATTAATTGTTTCAATAACAATGCCTTTCAAATACCTCTGAATCCTTGACAGGTCTTCAACGGTATAACACATTGGAATGATGCGGAATACAAACTTTCTCTGCCGCGCAGGCTTGGTTTGACTTACTGGTGGCACGGGCGAAGAGAACAAAGCGGGTTCCTAGTGGCTTGCACGGCATCTTCATACTGGTGTGGAGGACTTCTTGTTTCAAACAATCATGATGCTAAGCACTCGCAGGCCCTCGTGATCGTCATTTGATGGTGACAACAGGGGAATTTTATCAAAACGTGGGAAAATGGGAGCGTACAACGTATCCTGTGAGACTTCAATGTTGCAGAAACTCACGTTCAAATTGTTGTTCTATGTGTATCTCAACCGTCAAACGCTTTCGCAATCAGCGAGGCCAGTATGACAATAAGTGTAGGGTCCGAATTATCTCAGACATTCAAAGTTGTCTGATTCTGAGATAAAATCATCGCCTATTGTACATCCTGGCCACCGGCTGAAGCCTGACGGCCAATCGACCTATTTTGAAGATGCTTTCATAGGGCGATTCAAGTAGCCGCCGACACTGCGCGGTAAAGTCATTGGCAACAACAACAACAATGCTTAGCGCTGCGGAGGGGCAATAGGGGATGGACTTTTGTTATTCGTGCCGAGCCGAATTGACTTCTTTGTTGTATTAATTTGCCTTCTTGTGCCGGCCTTCAAATGATGAACCTCGACGCCTCTTGGGTCTGGACTCCATGTCCGACAATTTTCTAGAACCGCGAAATGTACTCATTCAATGCATCAAAATATGTTCTTACGCCTTCCAACAAGCCTTTTAGGCTTCCTCGCTTCCGCGCTCTTGGTCCCCACAAGCGCCTCTCCCGCACCCGCGCCTGGCTCTGGTCAAGTGCAGACGATCACCATAACCGCGCCGCCAAGCATCGCCTCAACGGCTCCGCAATTCACAGACACGGCGCTCTTCACCTCCGCCATCCTCAACAGCACAAACTTCTTCCGAAGCGAGCACAATGCATCCGCCGTCACGTGGAACAAAACCCTCTCGTCGTACGCATCCTCATACCTCGCCTCCATGGGTTCTGCATCCCCCGACTCGGGGTCCGAGTGCGACTTCGCCCACTCGGGCGGGCCGTACGGCGAGAACCTGGCGCTGGGCTGCAACGAGGTGACGGGGTGCGTGGACCTGTGGGGTGACGAGCGGGAGAAGTATGACTACGGCGACCCAGGGTTCAGCGAGGCGACGGGCCACTTCACGCAGCTGGCGTGGAAGAACACCACGGCGGTCGGGTGTGGGGGCCGCCTGTGCGGTACGAGGGGCTGGTATCTCGTGTGCGAGTACTGGCCGCGCGGAAACATCATTGGCCAGTTCGCCGAGCAGGTCGGGCGCCAGGTGAGCGGCGCAGAGGATGGCGGTTCGGGAGGAGATGGGGCGCCGGGAGAAAATGGGATGTGGAGCCGTGCTGCGGGCAGTGCGCTGCCACATGCACCTTGGATACTCTTGTTGACCATACTCACAGTTCTGTTGCCGTAGGAGACCTGCAGGAGTTGATTGGAATGTGAAGGACAGCTTTGAGTAGTCGGATCTGCTGAGTTTTGTACATTCAATTCTAAGCCAATGATACCCAATTAGGAAGCGAGTGGCTCTTACATTCACTATTCAGGTTTAATTTGTGTATTGTGTAAGTGCTATGCTCATATGACTGCCGATGGCATGTATGTAGTCTGGAAGCGAGGTCATCTTGTCTGGTCTGGATTATTTTCAAGTGCAGCTATTTGGCAGAATGTCCGTGCCAGCATTTAGTGAGACGTATAGTCACACTGCTTGCGTACTCTTTTTAAGGTGTGAAAACAGCCAGAATTCTTAAATGCTCCTGGTTGTTGCACGAATTATACAATGTAGGCAGGATTTCATCATAAGTCACCTTTCAATACAGTCTAAGAGATGGGCAGAAACAGAAACTCATCGCCAGGGTGAGTCTTCAAAGCATGGGCTCTAATGACGCTTTAGGGAATGCGGATAATTATGAAGTAAAGATAGATCGAGATATATCAACTCGTTGGACTCGGCTCACAGCCTACACGTCCATGACATCGAAACAGGGATTCCTGTTTCATTCCTAGTTACACTTGGTTCAACCCAACGGTCGGAAAATAAGGAAAGACATGGGTATCTAAATACTCAAGGAACTTCAACGAAAAAAATCCAAAAAAAGTCACTCTTCTTTTATGAGTCTGCACTTGGGCAGAGACTGGTGGACGACAGGGCTGTCAACCAACCCTTCTTCAGACCAGACGACATTCCCCTTACTCAGCATCGACTGTGACGTCGACAACGGATCCCTGCGCTCTCTCACCGCAGTCATTGCACTTTGTGTCCGCGTCCCAGCTGGGCTTGTCGTTCTCCCACTGCCTGGCGTGCCAGTCTTGTCCGTCGTCATCTTCTCCCTCGCCTTCGGCGAAACGGGCCTTTTTGTACCTGCGCCTGACTAACGGTGCTGAGTCTGTCGCTAATGATCCCAATTCTTCTGTTGTTGTCGTTGTCGAGGTTGTTGTCGTTGAGGTTGTTGTCGTTGTCGTTGACGAGGTTGTTGTCGTTGGCGAGGTTGTTGTCGTTGGCGAGGTTGTTGTCGTTGACGAGGTTGTTGTCGTTGACGAGGTTGTTGTCGTTGGCGAGGTTGTTATTGTTGGCAAGGTTATTGACGAGGTTGTTATTGTTGGCAAGGTTATTGTCGTTGATGAGGTTGTCGTCGTTGATGAGGTTGTCGTTGATGAGGTTGTCGTTGATGAGGTTGTCATCGTTGATGAGGTTGTCGGTGGTGGTATAGGCACCGGTAGCGGGAATGTATAGTCCGGATATTTTGGTGGCCCGGGAACCCCGTAGCCCGGGTCCTTTGGTGGCTCAGGAAGACAACAGTCTGGGTCCTCTGGTAGCTCTGGAGGACCATAGTCTGGGTATTTCGGTGGCTCAGGATAACCATAGTCTGGGTATTTCGGTGGCTCAGGATGACCATAGTCAGGGTATTTCGGTGGCTCAGGATAACCATAATCAGGGTATTTCGGTGGCTCAGGATGACCATAGTCAGGGTATTTCGGTGGCTCAGGATGACCATAGTCAGGGTATTTCGGTGGCTCAGGATGACCATAGTCAGGGTACTTCGGTGGCTCAGGATGACCATAGTCAGGGTACTTCGGTGGCTCAGGACTATAGTCAGGGTATTTCGGTGGCTCAGGATGACTATAGTCAGGGTGCTTTGGTGGCTCAGGGTACTGAGGGGGAGGGGGAGGGGGAGGAGGGGGAGGAGGGTATATGGGAGGCGGCTTTGGATGGTGTTTCTCGTCCTTGTATTCTTCGCACAGATACAGGACCACGTCACTGAAGTCATCGCAGGTCTTTTTGCCGCCGTCGTCAATTTCACAGCCTGTGTCTTTTGTCAGTGTTGTGCCCTTCTCGAGAGGGATTCATCAGAACTTACCATCGTCCCAATATTCGGCAGGGCAGTAGTCCTCTTCGGGCTTGAGAACCACCTTGTGGCCGTCAAAGGGGTGGCCGTACTTCTCGTACAGGTCGTAGTCGACCTTCTTGTCGTGTTTCTTGTAGTAGAGAATGACCTTGTCCTTGTCCTTGTACCACGAATCCTTGTCTTTGACAATCTCCAATGCAACGCCGCCTTTCAAGTACTTCTCAACGTATTCCTGGCGGCAGCCGATTGTATAAGGCCCGTCCGTATCCCAGGCAACAGACCACAGGTAGACATCATAGGGACAAAAGTTGACAACTTTTGCGTGACCGTAGCCCGCTTGGAGGTCTGACTTATGGTAGTCTGGCTTCTTTCCATAGTCGGGGGGATTGGGGACAGCTTGGACGCCCACCGCCAAAGCCGACAGGCCGGCCAGGAGGTAGGGAGTGCAACGCATGGCTGGCTCTCTCAAGCGAATGATATAAGTAGGAAACAAAATGCTTGACTGCAGCTGATAATTCAGGACGAAGAGAGAAAGAAGGAAAACAAGTCCTCGAGACTTGCGGGCAATCTCTTATACTTCTAAGGTCCCAATCTTGATCAGACCTCTTGATATCATGGGCCGGCCTCTTTCTGGGGATCGACACATGCCAACACTTGTTGAATATCCTACACTGGTATCATCATCAGGCTCACGCAAATCTCACCGCTCCCTCTCCCTGCTTGTGATCGAGATGGAGCGCTCTTGCGGTAATGTTTGAAGCATTATGTAAAAGCTCGTCGGGTAGGTAGTCAGTCCGGCTAGATCACCGGTTGTAAAATCGTTTGATAGCTCTTGTTGACGTCTGTGCGGGCGACGGAGGCTTTTGGTAGCTGTGCTTGAGCTTGAGCTGGAACTGCGAGTGAGGCGATCATGAGCTGATCATGGTTGACGCGTGTACCTGATGGTCACCCATGCCAAGGACACTCATGAGGAGACGGTTCGGAAAACTGGTGTCATGACTTCTTGTTGCGCTGGAAGGGCCTGCTGCGATCTCGGACAAAGGTGAGGTTCGAAGCGAAGCAGATGAGTATCTCTGCGTCGGAGCAGCCCATGTAGAGTGAGCACAACTCCATGCGGCCGTGCCAGTCAGAGCTCTCTACCGGGTGGTCATCGTTGAGCTTCAACAAGTCAAGCCAAGCTATGTCGACTGCTCTTGGAGCTCTCATTCACTAGACCATATCCGTAGCTGTTTGGGCACTCCAATCTGTCCCAACAAGCTTGTGGAAGAGCTGAGCTGTCATGGCGGTTTGCCGATTTAAAGTGCGATTCTAGCACTTGCGATGACTTGAGTCGCGAACCAGCTCTAGTCTCGGTTTTCCATTCGTCTGACAGCTGTCAGCAAGGATTCAGTATGTAGTCCGTCGCCATCGCGGTGGTTTGGGAGGAGGAGTCACTTGGCCACATCGGTGATAGCTCTGTCGAGGAGCTATTGGAGTGGATGATGTGTTTTGTGCTAAGTTGCGATATCAAGTCCATGCGGAGGAGGGGCTCTGAAGACCAAGTGCCGATTCGCAGAATACCGATTCGGTGTTCGAACTAGAGCAGTCAATAGTGAGACGGGAGAATGGACATCTGAATGTACGAGAAGTTGGACGTTGAGAATTGTAAATAAGTGCATGATCTGGAGCTGACCGTACAGCCTTGCGTCTTCCCACATGACCTGCAATGCACGTGGACACGGGCGAAGCCGTTATTTCGGCCCAGATGAGGCTCTGGCGATCAAGCCTGCTGAAGCTCGCAGCTTGCTTCAGGTAGCTGTCCCTTGCAACTGCCAGATGTGACAAAGACAGTGGTGATGTAATCGAAAGCGCCCTGTCGATCCGTCAACACCACAAAGCTAGCGCAGCTATTCCGCCATTCTGCCAGCGGGTCCGGGCGTCTAGGCGAGACGGGACAGGCTAGACAATACACGCCTGCTTCTGGCCTTTAGCAATATCGTCATGGATGTCTTGATGAGCCGCGACTTAATTGGCATGACGTCCTTGTGTAGTCGTAGACCACCAATCGTTCATAAAAAGGGCCGTTTGCGCAGGAGCAGTGCCTGAGTCGCAGCCCTGGCCTCAAGTGCTACTTCTGGACTAACATGCTCCGTCGTTCACTGGGACTGATCAGACCACCACCAACGTGCACCAAACAGACTAGGACCCTCAGTATCTCACCACTCTCCACCATGCCGTCGTCCAAGGGCAAGCCGACAGACCCCGAGCTGCGCGAGGAAATCAAGGAAGGCAAGTGCTTGTTTGCCACGCCGTGACCAGACCTGCTGTGCCTCATCAGACTAACACTGTTCGGCAGAGATCAAGCAGGAACCGAACAAGTCGGGAGGCGGTGAGGGCCAATGGTCTGCATGGAAGGTAAGCAGTCCTGGCCCCTTTCGGACGCTGGTCTCGAGCAAGCGACTGACGAGCTCTCCGCTCAGGCTTCCAAGCTAGCAAAGGAATACGAGAAGCAGGGAGGAGGGTACGAGAACGAGCCAGGCTCCAAGAATGAGCCGAAGAAGGGTGATCCGGAGCCAAAGAGCGACGGCAAGAAGAAGAAGGAGACCGAGGATTGATCGCGTTGTTTTACATTTACCCATCTAATACGTAATTCCCAACAAGATTCCGTAACCAAAAAAGATCAACCGAGGAACGCCCAACACCGCGCAAAAGCCTCAATCATGTCCAGAACGTTGCACCGTCACAAGTTCACCCTTCCTGCCCGCCGGCATCATTTTACCCCGTCAATCCCATTCGATGTATTCGACGTAGGCCGCTGCCGCCGTCATGTAGCGTGAACTCAATATGAATCTAGCCAGCCTGCAAGTTATTGTAACAAGACGGTCCTCACCCGTCAGTCCCGTCCTGAGGCCACACCTCCATCATATCAAGCCACTCGAGCGCGAAAGCGGTGGTGATCTTTGCCCAGTCCCGCACGGTCGGCATGTCGAGGTGCTCGCCGTCGTCCTGCATCGTGTGCCAGACGCGGGGGAAGGGCGTGGGGATGAGGTGCAGGATGGGCACGCCCTTGGCCATGAAGGGCACGTGGTCGTCGCCGATCCACGACCGCGTGAACTCGGCAGCCAGCCTGTCCGACTCGGGCAGGAAGGGGCCCGCCGCGGCGCCCGTCTCGAGGAGCCCAAGGTCCCGCATGCGCTGCTCAATCTTTGCCATGGCGCGGTACGCCCAGTGCGTCGGGAGGAAGTAGGACGGGATCTTTGGGTCCGCGGCCCCGAGGAGGTCGAGGAGCACGAAGAGGCTGATCTGGTTCAGCCGGTTCGGGAAGTTGGCCATGGCCATTGTCGGCTGGTGCTCCCATGAGTCGGCCAGGGACCTGTGCGAT
Organism: Diaporthe ilicicola; assembly: GCA_023242295.1. Classification (NCBI taxonomy): domain Eukaryota; kingdom Fungi; phylum Ascomycota; class Sordariomycetes; order Diaporthales; family Diaporthaceae; genus Diaporthe; species Diaporthe ilicicola. Next base: position 2,685 of record JALPVH010000354.1, on the reverse strand, counting down.
GCGCGTCAGTGTTCTGTCTCGGGTCATTGGCCCGCTAAAAGTCCGAGGCAGCTTACCTTGCGCCGTATAACGAGTCCGTATCAGTCCATGACACAAAGGCTTCCTCGCCGTCGAGGAGTAGGATTTGCACGCCCATGTCCATCGCCGGTGACCCGCCCAGCTCCCCGAGTGCCACCATCTCGTCGTACATCTGCGTGAGGTATTTGTCGATACTCCTCGCCACATGCATAAGCATGGCGCACGGCGCCGCGCTGTCTGTTGCCCCGATGAAGCCCTCGGGCGTGAGCTTGCTGTCGAAGTGCGCCACGAGGGTCAGGATGTTCGCCTGGCCCGTCTTTGTCCATGGAGGCTCCCTCTTGAATATTATATTGTTGAACGGGACGTCCCTAGACCCTGTCGCAGGCGTCGTCGCAGTCGAGTTCTGCCACTCGATCGTCCACCTGGGCAGCTCCTTCTGGAAGAAGTCGACGAAGTGCTGCTGGACCTTGAGGGAGCCCGGCGTCCCCGGGACGCGAGGGATCAGGATCGGAGCTAGCAGAGCGCCATTGTGAATGTCGAAGTCGTCGCCCGGCCCTGGTACAGCGCGGAGGAAGCTATCGGAGAGGGGCGAGTAGGCGACCGCGGTCATGAACAGCAGGAAGAGGGCGAGCATCGAGCGAAGGGGGCCCAAGCCGAGCAGCCGTTTCATGTTCGGAGACGTTGTCGGGGCTGGAGTCGCGCCCTCGTGGTCATTCTGGGATGATGACGGATGCGAAGAGCTCTTCACAAATATTACTGCAAGAAGGAGGAGTTATTGGTCAATGGAGCGTTGCATTACACGATTGAGGGTGAACTGGTAGAAGACACTTCTCAATTCCCTGTCCGACCTCAGACTCTAGGACCTGTTGGCCCGTGCGCCTTGACGGGTGTTCACCACGTCCCGGATCCCGCGTTATTCAGACCCCTGCGACGTCTCGCATCTTGAGTGGGGCCCCACGATCTTTAGCCTCAATGCCCGCTCGCATTAGCGTCAACTAGGCAAAACGACCTGCAAGCCCCAGAACCCCAGAACCCCAGAACCATTGCTTGTTGGCCCGCTGATATTGGACCCTGACTGACTGCGACTCCATCACTAGCTCTGACAGTGGACTGCAGCATCAATGCCTCGTCGAACCATTTCCATGCTGTCTTCTGACCAGGCGTAGTCAAAGGGAATGTGCCAGTCCGTATTGTAATCCCCACTGGAATGGTATTTCCCTTGCTCCCTTCCCTCGGGCTGAATGCTGGAAGGACAGTGCAGAGTTCTCCTAGCGCCCACCCTCACGGGCCAACTGTCAGCCCTATTGTTTGGCTCAAGAGGTTGCGCCAGTAGGTGTTCTCGGGCACGTAAGAAACCATTGATGACGACGGTGCGGAACTTGGGGAATTCAGCTCTCATCTACCCAGCCTGAGCAGCCTGCGCCCTGAGTTCCTCGGGACGTTGTCCCGGCTTGCGCACAGTTACATCCATAGGAACTCCATCCCTTGATGCACAGCTCGCATTTCCCGAGCACCAAATTTTTCCCAGCGCTTAGTGTACTCGAGAAGATTATTCAGCTTGCGGAACTGCGTGAAATTGGCCCACTTGTTCAGCCGGTCGACAGTTCTGAACTTGGCCTGGGCGGCAAAGAGCCCTGACATCTGACGCTTGTCTTCAATAGGGACGAGGACACTGCTGCTGGGAGCCGAATCATCAAAGAGACCTGTGCTGGCAGCTGCGTCGTCGTCCACGTCCAACTGCAGGTCCAAGATGATGAAGTCGCATTCCTTGGGTCCATCGACCAGGGAGTAGTAGAGCTCGCGCGCCCGGTTTTTCTGCGACGCGAAAGAGGTTGAGGCCCAAGATGAATCAAGAGCGATGCGCATTTTTCGGCTTCTTAGTACTTTGCGAAACCCGTCAAAGGTGATGAACATGAGGTAAAGCTTAGGACGAATCGTACTGACAACAGCAGTATCTCTGTTCGAGTCGACCCAGACATCTCCCAAGACAGAACGGCGCTCCATTTCCTGTTCCCACCCCTTTGCAAACGGTAATGCTTTTAGATGTGCTCCTAGCTCATATTTTTGAAAGTGAAAAGAACGTCAGTGTGGTGGGTGAACTAGGCTGCTCAGGTGGATTTTGTCCACTGTTTTGGGTAAGTTGAAGCATTCATGTTGAGAATTGGTTCCAAGCCGCTTCATTCCCCCAAAGAATCAGTCAAATACACAATTTATTTTTAATCGTCCGAGCAGGACAGTAGTCTTATGTACAATGATGTTATATCGAGATGAACCAAGGCTTCAGAAACTTCTGTGCTACTCAGTGGTCTGAGCTTGTTGCCACTCTGTGTAAATATGCAGCCACAACTGGGACTAATATTTAGAGATCGGAGATTCGCACCGGTTAAATCGGAGGGTACACCGGTACAAGCCATATGCAGCCGCTAATGCCCACCCTTATACCCACTACCCCCACCTAATTAATATATATATATATAAATCAACCCTAACTACCCTTATAATAAAAACTCTTCTTACCGTACTATTTATATATATTTAAAAGTATTAAATTACTTAAAAATATAATATTTTTTATATTTATTTATTTAATTTATAATTATAATAAATATATTTAAAAATTATTATTATTATTATTATTATTATTATTATTATTATTATTATTATTAT
>JALPVH010000353.1:0-56980 GCA_023242295.1 Diaporthe ilicicola | reverse complement strand
TATTATTATTAATTTTATAACTTAATATTTAAAAAGTTTAAATTTAAATTAAAGAATAATTATAATTTTAATTATAAGTTAATTATAAATATAATATATTTAAACTTAAAGCTTATTTTATATATAATTAATATAATAACCTTTTTTTAAATAATTAAATTTTTTATCTTTTTTTTATAAGGGATATATAAAAAGCTTTATATTAAATATAGGTTAATATATATATCGGTTTTCTAAAATAGATTTTTTATAATATTAAAATAGATTTTATATTAGCTAAATTTTATAATAAAGTAAAATTAATAGAAATAAGCTATAAATAAATTTCTATAAAAGTTTATTAGTTAATTAGAAAAATTAAAAGGTATTATAAATCTTTTTACTATATATATAAAAAGTTTTTTATTAAATTATTAAACTATTATAGCTTTAAAATAATTTTATAAATAATAATTAAAGCTATAAATAATATTTCCGGCCTTAATAGCTTTATTCCGATATTATTAATATTTAATATTTATTTATAAATATTAATAAACTTATTATTTATATTATTTATATAAAAATAAGTAAAAGCTATAAAAAAAGTAATAAAAACTTTATAAAAACTTTTTATAAAATGCTAAATTAATAAGGTAATTTATATAAGAAATAGCTTTAATATAACTAATATATTAACTTTTTTATTTTAAAGTAAAATTTAAATATAATATAAAAAGGGCGGCTAATAAGGCCTATTTAAGTTAATTATTATTAATAGCTATAACTTTATTTTAAACCTTTTAAATAGCTTTATAAGGTTTAAATTAACCTATATATACTTATATTTATATAATAAAAATATATAGTAAGATAGTATTCACACCGTAACAGCTTAAAGGCTCGAATTAATAGTAAAATCTATTAGTTCTAATTTAAGCGTTAGCTATAAAAAAGAAGCCTTTGCCAATTATACTATAGCCTACAATATAGCTATTTATAGCAGGCAATAGGCAGATAAGATAAGCCTATCGATAAGGGCTGCTATATAGCCCTTTATTAGTATTTAGCCTAACACCCTTATAACCTCCCCCTTTAAAAAAGGATTTAGAAAGGGTTAAATTATACCCCGGGCTTAAATTTAAAACCTAGCGATTAACCGATATATTTTAATAGATATAAGGATTACCTCGGAAACTAGCTATTATACTAGGGGCCCTAAATTTCTAGTTTATAGTTTATTTTACATTATTTAATAATTAATTATTTCTTCGCCTTATATTATTATTAGCCGATATCTTCTTCCTATTTATATAGATAGTTATCGCCCTATACCGTCCTAATTATTAATTCGCCATTATTTAGGTTATTATCTTTATTATATAAAGTGCTAATATTAATAGTATTATCTACTTCTTCTATTATTATATTATATAATATAATGCCTTTTTCCGGGGTATATACTTTTATTAGATAAGTATCTATCCCCCTCTTTTATCCTAATCGGCGCAGCTATCTACTAGCTTATATAGGTTTATTATTATTAAAATATTTAGGCACCGCCTTCTTCTATAATTAGGCATTTAGCTATTTCTATAACCGGTATAGCAGGCCTATATAGTTAGGATATTTATTATAATATACTTTTAATATAGCTAGGGCATTTTTAAAGTTGCTAGCTAAATACTATTTTAAATCTAAGTTTTAGCCCTTTTATTATATCTAGTATTAAAGGGTCCTATAGTATATTTATAAGGCTAAAATCTTATTAACCTTTTATTTCTTTTTACTATCTTTTATAATTTTACCTTCGGGTTAAGGTAGCTTCTGCCCCGGAAGGGGATTATAAGAATCGTATTATAAATAATTTAGCATAAATATTTAATAACCTTGCTAGCCTATAGATAGGTTAAGTTTAAAGGAATAATAAGGGCCTTTACTAATAATATAGAAAAACTACCGGGTAAGGGAAAAGTTAAGTTTATTATTAAGATAATCGGTTATTTAAGTTTTTTTAATAATAAAAATATAATCGCTTTTACTAAAGTTAGGCTCTTATTAGTAATAATTAGCTTATTCCGTTATATAATCTTATAAGTGCTATATAGCTATATAAACCTTATTAATATAGCCCTATAAGGTTTAAGCTACCTATTATATATCTTATCGGGATATCTTCTCTTATATATTACCTATATCGATAGGTTTAATCCTCTATTCCTAGTTAAAGGGAAGATCCGGTTTAAATTCTATATAGACTTTAAAGGGTAATAACCTATTAAAAGAATTATAAGGAAGGTAAGCTTATATAAAGTTAAAGGCAGGTATTATTAATACCTAATTATTCTAATAATAGTTTATAAATATCCTTAAGCGCTAATCGATCTATTAATATAGGTTTTTAACCTAGCCCTATAACTGGGAATAGCTAGATAAAAAGAGCTCCTACTTTATACTAAATATTTTATATAACTTATCTATAAAGAAGGAAATAAATTAAGGTCCCTAATCCGATACTATAAACTATAATAATTTAAATATATAAAAAGGTCCCTTATAATATAAACAAGCTATATCTATAGCTATATAAGTATTAGTGTATAGTATATACTATAAAGTCTTTAATAATTAGTCTATTATAACGAGAAGATTATTATATTCTCCCTTATTATTCGGTATCTTTTTAAAGTTAATTATAAAGTATTATTAGCTTTATATAGAAATAGGGAAAGGATTTAATAATCCCGGTATCTTATCTTTAAGGTGCTTTATAGAATAATATATATAGTTGCTTACAAATTTATATATATTACTATTTAAACCGGGCTATTAGTAGCGTTATTATATTAAATCCTTAGTTTTATTCCTTTTTAGGTAGGCGGTTATAAGGTATAAATATATATCTTTAATTACCTTAATATAAAGGTTATTATAATTAGGAACGATAAGTTAGCTATAGTATATAACGTATTAGTTATCGATAAAGGTTTAGTTATTATAGCCTTTTCTTAAGAGGTTATAATAGCGTTTTAGGGCCGGATGCTTTTTATTAAAGTGTAAGAGAGAACTTAATAGTTTGGAACCGGATTATTTTAAAGGAGGGGCAGGTATATCTTTAGATTATTAATTTCCTATTAGTATTAGGTTTACTTTTGCTAATATCTCCTTACCTAATAATTCGGCTATATAAACTTTATCGAGTATATTATCGATATTAAGGCTAAAAATATTATAGTTTCCTAATTTAGCCTTTTTACTTATCTCTTTATAAAATATCTGTATAATTCGATAAGCATTTAATTAATCTTTTTATATCTTAAGTTTCTTAAGATATTAAAAGAATATATTAGTAATTATATTTTAGGATTTTAGTTAGTATAAAAGAGTAAAGTAAAACTAAAATAATATAGCTATCTAATTAGCTTATTATTAATTAAGCAAACGCTTAATACTAAAATATTTAAATATATAATAGTTAGTAATAATTTTAAATAGTATAGTTTAAATTCCTATTAATTCGGGTTTTTAATATTTAAAACCTTTAATTATAGCTAAAAGCTTTTTATTATAAATTAAGTAGTTTATCTGCACTAGATTTATTATCTTAAAGAAAAACTTAACCGGATGCTATTCTTTATTATATTTTTACTTTTATAATAATATACCTATTATTACCCTATCTAATATATCCGTTTCTAATCGGGTTAATAGCCTATACCGAAAGTATACTAATATAGGGGCCTTAGTTATATATCCTTTTAAGATATTAAAGGCGGCTTAATATTTATAAATCTATTAAAAGCCTTTACCCTTTTTAATTAATATAGTAAGGGGCTTTATAATTCTGCTATATTCCAGAATAAACTTATAATAAAAGTTATAAAAGCTTAGAAAGAATTAAACTTCTTTTACCGTTTTAGATAGCTTTTATTATTATACCACCTTAATCTTATCCGGATCTATAGCTATACCATCGATATTAATAATAAATCCTAAAAACTTTATAATTATAATATAGAATTTATATTTCTTTAAGTTTGCCTATAGGCTAATAGCTTACAGCTATTTTAATATAGTAGTTATATGCTTAATATACTTTTCTCTAAACTTAGAATAAATAATTATATTATTTATATAAGCGTAATAGAAATTATTAAGGTATTCTCTTAATATTTTATTAATATATTACTAGAATATTACCGGCCTATTAGTTAAGCTAAAAGAAATTACCTTATACTTAAATACTTCCTATTATATCCGGAATATTATTAAGTTATCGCTATCTTTTATAATATAAATCCGATGGAAAGCTTATTAGATATTAAGCTTAATAAAGATATTAGCCTAACTTAAACGGGATAAAATCTCCTTAATTAGTAATAATAAATACTAATCCTTTTCCGTAATATTATTAAGTTTCCGATAATTTATATAGAATCTTAATCCACCCTTTAGCTTAAATGCTATTTAGATTAATAATACCTATAAGGTATTTACTAACTTTAAAAACCTTTTATTTAAATTTTTAAGGATATAGATATAGGCTATCTTAATATCCTTTAATAATATTTATTTTAAGGGGTTAAACTTTATATCCTTCTCTATAAAAGCCCCTGCCTTAAGCTTAATCTTAAGGTTATACGGTTAATACGGTATTAAGCGGTTAAACTCTGCTTTACTAAAGGTTTAAAGAAAATAGTAGTATTATTAAGGTATTTAATTAAATACCTTCCGGAAAAGTTTCTTATTATTAAATAATATATTCTCTACCCCCTTTCTTTTATCCTAGATATACCGGTTAAGCTTATAAAGGGATATTATAATAACTTTTATATTCTCCTATATAGCTAATATCTAAAAGGTATCTGTATTTATTATAAAGATATCGGCTTTATAATATCTTATTTAGCTAATCCTATCCTTTCTTAGGGTATAAGCTTTATTTATATTTTAACCCCTTTTATACTTTTTATTTTCTTTTTATTCTTATTACTCTTTCTGCTTCTATTATAATATATTTATTTTTTCTAATATATTAGGTATTAAGGGGATATTATAAAGCGTATTCTTTATTTTTCTTAAGTTATTATTTTATATCTTTAATATTGCTTCCGGATAGAATAAATTTAATCTGGGTGTATAAGATTGCTTAGTTAAACCGTTTTATTATTCCGACTTTAATTCTTATATCTATTAGTTTACTATATTTGCTGGTATAATTAACTTCTTATTTATTAAGAATATAAATAAAGTTAATTTTAAATTTATTAAGGCTGCTAGTTTTATTAGCTATCTATTTTCTTTAAAAGATATTTCCTACTAACGCACGCCAAGGTATATATTAAAGTTATATATCTATTTTCAATTAATAATTAAGTTATATTTTATATCTATAACTACTATTAGCAGATTAGGGTATATATAGCCCTATATAGTTAAGTCTATTATTAATACTATATCGATTACTTAAGTTATTTATCCCTTAAATCCTTTAATAAAGTAAAAATAAAACCTAAATATATACTAAGCGCTAAAGTTTTAAATTATTCTTACTATAAAGCTTATACTTATAAATATTATACTATTTACTTTTATATCTATAAGTCCTTCGGTATTTATACTATTTTTATTATATATTACTATATAAGGTGCTATTTACACCTTCCCTCCTATTACCTAAATAAGGAAGTTATAGGGGATATCTTTTAGTAAGCTATATTTCTCTTTATCTGTATAGATCTTATTTAAAGATGTATTTATATTCCTTAGAAGGGAGTTTATTTACCCTAAGGTTAAGCATTTCCCGCTAAGGTCTTATTTAATTAGTTATTTAACTTTAAAGCGTTTAATAATATATCGCTATAGAGCTTCTTAATACAGAAAACCTAAGCCTACCGATAAGCCTTTTAATTAATATTAGAAAAGCTACCGCTTTCTCTACTCTTAGGGTATTTAGCATTTTAATAACCCAGCTTTTTATATCGGAAGCAGGTATCCTATTAAAAGAGTTCTAATATCTCCTTTTTATTAAAGCCCCTATACTTAGCTTAGCATATAGCATTATCGCTATAATTACTACTCCGGTTACTTTTATAATCCTAGCCTTAATTGCTATTATAATTATTCTTTCCGCTATTAGGTTTTCTATTATTATTTTAATTTCCCTTACCTTTAAGGGTTTTCTTTTTACTCGCCTTATAGATTTAATTAATATACTACTAATCTAAGTTAATCTATTAGGTATAATAGCAATACTTATTAAAGGTAATATTTAAGTTAATATACTTATTTATTATCTAGTTATAAAGCTAGGTTATTAAGGTAATTTTATTATATATCTTATCCTTCTACTTAAACTTTAATAGATATATAATACCGGCTAATTATATAAACTTGTTTTTAAATATAGTAAAGAAATCTTTAGATATTATATATAGTTCTTTAAACTGCACTTTAGCTATAGCCTTTTTACTAGGGTTATTATACTTATTTTATAACTAGGCCTTTAGCTCCTTTAAGGTTTTAATACAGTTAAGGTAGTTATTATTAAGGAAGATATTTAAGGTATTAATAGCTTTTCCTTTTAAAAAGCTTTTAATTGTAATTATTAATATTTTATCGGTAGGATAATAATTTATATTAGCTTTAAGCTTATTTTTTAGCTTATAATACTATACCTTAAAGTTAATTATATCTTTATCCGGCTTATTATTCTATATCGGGGGATTAGATATTTATACTAACCGCTTAATATAATATTAAATATCTTTTATAAATACCTTAGTTATTAAGGTATTAGGGGTATTATTCCGGCTACTATATATAGTTTTAAGCCTATCTAGGTCGATATTACTTTTATCTGTATCCGATAAATTATTTAAATTAAGGTTTTTAAAAGGATTATTATTTTTTACTAATATATTAATATAATATAAAGTCTTTTTAAAAATATTAATTTTCTTCTTAACAGCCTATATCTTTTTAGCCTACTTTTTATATTAAATTATTATTATACTAATATAATCCTTTAGGATATTATACTCCTAAATTTTATCTTTAAGCTTTATAATCTTATTATTAAATATATCGAAAAGGTTATTATATTAACCGGTTAAATATTTAATTACCTTTTTAAGCTTATTATTTTCTATTTAGAATATTTCGATTTAAACCTTCAGACCGATATTACTAGTAAGGTTTTCGGTATCATCTAGCTTCTGCTATATCTTTAAGCCTATTTTATCTATATAATTAGCTTAAAGAAATAGGGTATTAAAGTTTCGATTTACTTTTACTAAAATAGTAATTATCTCTATTACTATATTATAAAACATTATATTATTTAATTTTATAAGCCGGAACTTATCTTATATTATATATTAATTAATCTTAAAAAGCTTTTTAAAGGTCTTATAGCTTATTAGGCTATTAGTTTTAAATTTAATTTTACCCTTAAGTATTATTACGGCCTATAGTACGCTATCTTAATATTACTTATTATATATATCCACCTTATTATAGATATTAATATCTATTAACTTTATATTTAGCTATACTTATCTTACTAACTATACTTTCTTTTAATACTTAATATAAATTTAGTAAAAATTTACCTAACCCTTATTTTTAAACTTACTATTATTACCTACTATACTATTATTATTATTAAAGGTATAAGATAAGGTTAGGTTAGTAATTAAGGGGATTTAGTTCTATTATATATTAAGGGAAAATTTTAGGATATTAATATTTATTTAATTATTATAGCGGGGTAGGATTTTATTAAGGTTATTTAAATTAAAGTAAATATATCGCGTATTATTATAATATAGTAATACATTACTATTATTATTTTTAAATTCTATACCTATATTAATAATAGATTAGTTTATCTCGAGGCTAAAAAGGCTATTATTTATTGCTTTACTAAAGGGAAGGTTATATTTAATTATATTAGGTATATTTATTGCGCTATTAGAAGTGTTTTTAGCTATTTTAGTAAGGTAGATAAATATTTTTATAGCTTTCTTAAGCTGCAAATCTTTATTAAATTAGAATTAAAACGGTATTTACGCTATAACGGCTTAAAGGCTTAAATTAGCAGTAAAATCTATTAGTTTTAATTTAAGTATTAGCTGTAAAAAAGAAGCCTTTACTAATTACGTTATAGCTTACGGTATAGCTATTTATAGCGGGCAGTAGGCAGATAAGATAAGCCTATCGATAAGGGCTGCTATATAGCCCTTTACTAGCGTTCGGCCTAACGCCCTTATATATAGCCGGTACCTTTAAAAAAGCTTATTATTAAAAGCGATAAGATTATTTATAATAAGGCTAATATTAATAAGGGTAATAATAGCTTTATAAAAAATATAATTATTATAATAATATTAAAACTTTTCTTTAATTAAAAAGCTATTATTATAATTAATTATTAATAATTATTATAAAAATAAAAATAGCTTAAAAAGTAACCTTTTATTATTAAAGCTTTAATAATTTTTAAAAAAAAGGATAATTATATTTTATCTTTTAAGCTTTAATATAAAAATATAATTATAATTAATAACGGCTTATTTAAAAAATTAAATAATTAAAAAATTAATAATTTAATTACTTATAATATTTTTTAATTTAAATATTTTAATTATAATCTTTATAATAAAACCTAATTATTTAAAGCTTAAATAATTTATAAAATTAAAAATAAAGTTAAACGGCTATATAAGAAATTAAAACTTATAATCTAGGGCTATAATAATAATAAAAAGAAGTTTATTTTAACTTAAGTATTAATAATTTAATAAATTAGCTAATAATTAATTATTATTATTATAGCCTTTTTTTTATAAAAAAAAAACTTTTAAGCTATATAATATTATATAAATATATTTATAATTAAAAAGTAAGTTATTATAAATAATTTTAACTTAGCTATTAAAAGAATTAAAAGTAAAATATTTTAAGAGGATAATTATATAATTAATTAAGCTACTTTATAATATTATTAAAATAAATATATATTAATAAATAATATATTATAAGTATTATTATAAAAAGCTAAAAATAATAACCTTTAGCTATAACTTATATCTTTTAATTATAAGTAATAGAAAAGATTTATTTAAGCTAATTAAAATATAAATTAATTATACCTTTATTATTATAAGCTTATTATTTTTAATTATTAAAAAAAAAGATTTAAAAAGTAAAAATTAAATATAAGCTAAAAATTATATTTTTCTTTATATAATTATTAAACTTTAATAGCTATAAGTTAATAATAGCCTTTAATAATATTATTAAAATAAAGTAAAAGGGTTAAAATATTAAATTTAAGCTAATTAATATAAATTCCGATAATTACCTTTAATAATACCTTTATTAATAAGCTTATAAAGCTAATATTATATTAATTTATTAATTAAAAGCTACTTTTAATCTTTTTATTATAATATAAACTTAAAAATTAAATTATAATAATTATAATAAACTTAATAAATAGCTAAAATAATGAAAAGCTAATTTAAAATAAGAGTTATAATATATTTTAATTAATTTAATAATAATAACTTTAATAATCTTTATAAATAAATTTTTTATTAATAATTAAAACTTTAGCTTATAAATCGGCTATATAATAACTATTATTAATAAAAAGAAAAATATTAATTTTTATAATATAAAATATATAGTAATATATTTTATTAATTTTTATAAAATGCTAATAAATTATTAAAAATATATTAATATTAAAGATTTATAATATAGCTAGTAGCTTTAATATTAATATAATATTTTTATTAATAATATAGCTAATTACTAATTAATTAAACCTTTCCTTAATTCCCCTTATTATTTATATAAATTTCTATTTATTATATATATATCTTATTAAGCTAAATATAATAAAAGAAAAATAGCTAATAATTAATATTATAGCTTTATATTAAATATATAAATAATAAAAGATTTATAAGGTTAAATATATTAATAGCAATAATAACTTTATAAATATTATAATAAAAGCTTTATTAAATAAGGCGTTAAAATATTTAATTAATATAAATAAATTAACGGTTTAAGTAAAAAGCTATATTAAATATAATAAATTAAATAAATAATTAATAAATAAGGTTATATAATTTATTATATTAATTTAAAGAAAAGAATATTTTTAAGCTATTTAATAATAGTTTAATTATAGCTAAATTAAAAGATTATTAATATAAAAATAATAATAGTTAACTATAATTAAGCTTTATTAATATAGCTTACTTAGCTTAATAAATAGTTTAATTAAAACGCTTTTTATAAATTAGCTTATAGCTATTACCTTTTTAATAATAGCTTTAACTTAATAATAATTAAAAATCTAATTAATCGAGTTATTTCTACCTATTATTTTCTTTTATATATATATATACTAGCTTAATTAATATAATTAAAGCATTAGCACTCTTTTTTAAGGTTTTATATATATACCTTATAGGACCTAGTATAATAAGGCTAAGTGGACAATATAGGTTTAAATTATAGGATAGCTATATAATAATATCTATATTAGTGATGCGCGGGTTAAAGCTTAATTTATATATAAAGTGCTTTAAGCTTATTATAAAGTAATAGATAAGCTAATAATTAAATGTATAATCTCTTATTATATAGGCTATACTTTTTATTTAAATTTAAAACCTCTTTTATATCTATATAGCTTTTAATTAAATTTATTAATAACCTCGTTATTGTTTTATATAACGCTTACTCTTATATTATAAATATATGCTTAGTGTTAAAAGTATATGCTATTACGCAGGAGTTTTATTCACTTTTGCTTTATCGTGCGATTATTATTTAATTTTTTTTTTAAAAAAAATTAATAAATAAATAGAATAGCTATAAACTCCTTATATAAGCATTATATCTCTACTATCACATTTTATATAGATAATGCTGCTTAATACCTTTATAATCGGGTTAAGCTAAATTATAAATTCCTTATACCTATCCGATTACTTAAAAGACTTACTAAATAAACTTTAAACTTATCTATATCTTGGTAGTTAATTGTCCCGAGGTATAGCTTAAGACTAATATAACCTATAATATCACTTTTAGCTAGAGATGATTATTAACTCTGAAAAGTATCCACGCCCCATTTATCATTTTGTGCCACTTAGGTTTGTGCCTAAACAAAATGTAGATAGAAGTATAGAGCTGACCTTGTGCATTGTTCCTTATTGATATTATTTTAGGATTCACTTAATATACAAGCTAGACTGGAGAAGACAGAAGGAGGGTGGACCTTTGATGCACCCCTAGCATGATTTAATATTCTTCGCGGAACGGGTCTTTGAAACCAGTTGTCTTGGCCTTTGCCATAGTTGACTGGGCTGTGCAAGAACAGCACCATTATTCATCACTCACGCGTCTGGCCGATCCTCCTTACAAAACCCAGAGTATTGGCCTTAAAAAAAAATTCTCAATCCTCATGTGCGCATCTACTGAGAAGCCGCTCTATGCGTACTTAGCTTCGTTGACCCCATGTTGGTGAATCGAGGCCACCAGCACTAGAGAAGATGCAGTATCTTATGTTGCATGCATACTGTACAAAACATTTTGCCCTTTAGCAATTAGACAACTTATTTTGAGAAGTTGCGCAAAGCGGTAGATGGGCGGTCCTCCCTGTCTTGCTTTTTCAGACACTTGTTTCTGAGGTCCTAGAGGATATGCTTCCAATCTTTGATGAGGCGTGAAAGCTCTCAACAATGTAAGTGAGCTTGGCCGAATGGTACTTGTGTCGAGATACAGGAAATCTAAACCTCGAGCCATGGACTGTTCCACGAAATGTCCTGCCCAGGATGCATAACAATTCTGAGCTGTGGTCTCAGGGTTACAGCGGATTTCATTCACAAATGCCCCCTGCTGGTGCCCCATGCTACTTCAAGTTCTGGAGTCGGCCTCTCCGACACCCTGATGGATATCTGCTCATGAGTTGGGTTCTACTCCTGTGCTATTTTGGAAAAATTTCCTGCTCACCTTGAGGCAACGAAAAGGAGCACCGTTTCGACATGGCCTTCCTCAGCAATGATCAGAGAGATAATCTGATGGATGCGGTTGGTTGGAAAAATGGGACAATGGCTTCAGGAGGGCACCACTACATACCTACATAAGTATGTTAAATGCATTCCTTTGCCATATACATTTCACAAAGTTACCCAGCCCGGAGCGCAATGGCCCGATGCGATTGTCTCTTGCTGCTCCACACGAAGTGGATTCCTACTGCCTGCCTGTGGCAGTACGCCCAGGGTTTTCTTACATGGCGGATCATCCACTAACAACATTCAGCACGGTCTCTGTGCAGTTGTACTGTACCGGATAGTTACTGACAAAATGTGTAAGCGAGCAAACCCAGACTACCTGAAGTCTATTGTCCTGGGCAGAAACAAGTGAGCAGGGACATGTCATTCTGCCTGAGCTGGGGGCGATGCGGCTGTTCACGCCCAGACCGGCCGGCCAGCACACACAAATTGCTGTGGGAGTTGCTATCGGCAAAGCGGTTCACTCCAACATGATGGATGTAAAATTTGTAACCAGCCACAGTTACCAACCAGCAATTAGTGTGTAACCAGTGATGTCTTCGTCGTTGTGGACCTCAGGGGGCGGCGTTGAAGACGGCGTGGCTGGAGGAACAGGGATCAGGATGGCTGCATCGGAGAAGCAAGGCGAGCCCGACACAGCATTGAATCAGGTGTCTCGAATCTAAGACAGAGGTATTAGACTAGACAAGACTATGCACAGGCAGACAGGCTCAGAGACACAGAACGGTTTGCATGGTCTCTGCAAGGTGGGCAGGTGAAGGTGATACAATTCTGCACCAAAGAGTTGAGATCGTTGTTGCTTCCTGAGGCTGCGTGCGGTCTTGCCAATTAACAGAGCGAGGATGTGATAGCTTGACAGCTCGGAACTTTTCTGGCAGGGGCTGCTCCTCGTAAGCTGCACAAATTGAGTGGCGGAACGGGACCAGCCTGATAGCTCCATAGTGGGCGCTTGGCAATATCTGAAGCTGTTGCCAAACTCGATCGGAACCGAATAGACAGGCTTGAACATCTGAAGCTTCTGCCAAGGACACACGGCACAGTGCACCCGCCCAGACAGACCAGAGTAGGACACGGCCACCTCTGTGTCTTGATCAAATGCCAATAAGGCCACATATGACACTGTCTGGGGCTGTGAGAGTATGTAGCGCGTCATAGCCACAATGGGGCAGCTGTACTCTGGACCTCGGCGGCTTGGGGGAGAGGGGGAGGTTGTCTTCCTGCATGCGGGCAAGATCATGAAGGGTTTGCGTGACAGACACAACCTTCCCATCTATATTATAATTCTGATAGTTGGAAGTTTGTTGATGTGACTGTGACTGTTGACTTTGACTGTAAGCTTGTGTATGTGTGTAGAGTAGATGCTAAATATCATTGTGGGCAACCTTAGTGCAACATAATGCACGCATTATTGCTTGGGCTAGGACTGAACTGGAGCGGCCTGGGGAAGCCCCTCTTCACCCATTTTTCACCAAAATTGCCCGCCCATCGTGATCCCAGTGTGAATGCCTCCTCTCGGTCGTTGGGGACCAACACTTCCGTCCAACTTGCATCCAACAAAGCAAAACGCTTCCAGTCGAATCTGCATTGGTGACGACAGGCACCTTCAGCAAGACGGCTGGACCTCGTAAAAAGTTGGCTTGGTCTGGTGGCAGTAGTGCAAACGCAAACGCAGGCAAACCAGCGCACTGGTTGCTGGTCGGTGTAGCGATACTTTCCCCTGACTATTCCGTGTTAGCACTCCTTTGTCGAAGATCTTGGATCGATCGCGCAGGTGGTCCATAAATAGGATGCAGGCAGGAGCAGGCAGGGGATTTCATGTGCCTCGGCAGGATTGAGCACCGTACAAGTGGCCCGTAACCTGGCTGACACTAACAGCCCTCGTCAAAAAGGGGGTAACTGTTACCACACAAGACGAGGAGGCCACCCGGGGCGAGGGCCATAGCTGCCGTTAGCTCCGTCTACCTGGTTGCTTCATGTAGGTGTAGGTGCTGTGCAGACGGCAAGTGTGACGTTTTCTTTCCTCCTTGGTCTTGGCGGCAAACCGCCTGGCCCTCAGCTCTGGATCCGTTCCTGAAGCCACCTCCTTCCCTCTGACCCAAACCCACTCCTCTGTCCTGTGCGTTGCTCTTCGTCATCTCATCCACCCCCCCTCTGTCGTGTACACACCTTTCTTCTCGCACTGCCATGGCGAGACCTTGAGGGGATTGAAATAATCAAGCTCTATACGCCTTGATGGTTGGAGTCAGCGGCAGCCAAATCTGACGCGGATGTGGGTGCCGACGCAGCACGCGGACGCAGATGCAGACGAAGCCCCCAACCTGGACCCATTCCCCGACCCAGACCGTCCCACCTCGCTCTGTCTTTGCCTAAAACAGGTCAGATAGATGTCTTGAAATTGCCCAATCTATTGCTCCACTGCGCGTCTGGTCTGTGCTAGATACCAGCTGTTGAAAGACGTCAGGTAAGCAGGCCTCATCCTTCCCCTTCCGCTGGCCTCTGTCTGCATCACGACGCCAGTCACTCGTCACTGACAACCACAACAACAGATATCATGCTGTAGAATCAAGATTCGACTCCCTCTCAACCTAACTATTTCATTCCACACACCCATCACAACTCTTAAGAAATCACCACTCCGCCCTCCTCACTGTCGGCTTAACGAATAATACCGCAAATCCGAAGCTTCCCCCACCTTTGACGTCAAGACCGGCTCTCCCTGGAGCTATCCCTGCACGCCACCCCCGACGAAGCCATCACACAACTATTACCCAGTACACTCAGTACACCTTCGAGAGACGACCGGACACCCATTCCATCCGCCTCGAAATCTAGCCGGCCTCTCAACTATTACGACTCTTGAATATGGTTAACATCATTCCACAACGCTTGAAATCATCATCACGCTTGAACAACGGTTCAGCCGCAACTAGTCGTAACGCCAGCCCAATGAGGAGCAAAGGAGACTCGGCAAGCCCTGAGGGGCGTAGGGAGACGGGGTTGATGCTGAGCACTGTCATCTTGAAGGTAGCGGCCCCATGTTTGGCTCGCAGCTACCCTGCTGCCACTGCATTTTGGGGGTACATCTAACTCGCGTATTAGGCACGAAACCTTGCCGCCGCCGATCGAAGTGGCACCTCTGACCCAGTAAGCCCAGCCTCGGTCGACAGGAGAGGAAACAAATTGACCTTGCTCGTAGTATCTCGTCGTAACCCTCGGTGAGAATAGGCACCAAACTCACTCGGTGTCCAAGACGCTTAACCCACACTGGAACGAACAATGCGAGTTCCACGTGAACGAGACTCGACACCTCCTCCTCGATATCATCTGCTGGGACAAGGACAGATTTGGCAAGGACTACCTCGGCGAGTTTGATCTTGCTCTCGAGGAGATATTTGCCGACGGCCACTACGAGCAGGAGCCGAAATGGTTCCCTCTGAAGAGCAAGAGGACAGGGAAGAAGGCCGCCAAAGTCTCCGGCGAGGTTCTGCTGCAATTCACTCTTTACGATTCAACAAATCCAAGTGCGACCGACGCCGACATCGCCGCGAAATTTACAGCTCTTACCAGTGCAGTCCCTGAGGCCGACCCCACGTCCAGGAACCCGACACCTACCCGCACACCGATTTTGGCTCCAACGAAGCCGAGTACCTCACCGTCGCCGCCCATCACCCGGAGGCCAACAGAGGACGTCAGCGATGACGATGATGCCGAGTATGAGATTTTCGATGACGACACACCCGAGGAGGAAGATCCAACGAAGCCCGAGAGCGCCGAGAAGCGTAAGCGGCGGCTCCGAATCAAGGGGTTGAAGCGCAAGAAGCGTGACAACCCCTACGAGTTTACCAATGGAGACCGCAACGACGTGGTTGGCATCATATTCTTGGAGGTCGTCAAAATTACAGACCTACCCCCGGAGTCGAATTTCACAAAGACCGGTTTCGATATGGATCCTTTTGTGGTCGCATCCCTGGGTAAGAAGACGTACCGAACCAAGGTTGTGCGCCACAACTTGAACCCGGTCTTCAACGAAAAGATGATATTCAACGTTCTCGGGCATGAGCAGAGCTACTCATTCGCCTTTACTGTCATCGACAGAGATCGCTACACCGGTAACGACTTCATCGCATCTACGTCTCTTCCTCTCAAGGATCTCATGGAGACGGCCCCAACTGCCGATCCAGAGACTGGCCTTTACAGGCTCAGAGAACCCCCGGAATATGTGCAGCCGGACAGTGCCTCGCAAAAGTCTCGTTTCAAGAGACTGGGCATGTCGCGGTCGAACTCTCAGCAGAGTCTCGCCAAATCTGCTCGCCCGGCTCTGAGCAAAAACCCTTCGCAGATATCACAAGCGCCTACATCTGTACCCAGCGACGGGACGGTGGACCCAACCCAGCCGTCTGTCCCAAACCCGGGACTTTTGGCACCTGTCGACCCCACTGTTTTCGGAGCTGGTGTAGAGGCCGCTCAGGATGGCGAAGACCCTGACTTCGTATTGGTCGATGTTCCCCTGAAGATGAAGAACCTGGAGAAATGGGAAGCAAAGCATAACCCGGTTCTCACTCTCAGGGCCAGATACATGCCCTACCCTGCCCTGCGGCAGCAATTTTGGAGATCTATGCTGAAGCAGTACGATACCGACGAGAATGGGAGCATCAGCAAGGTTGAATTGACGACCATGCTGGATACTCTTGGCTCCACACTGCGAGATTCCACCATTGACAGCTTCTTCAAACGCTTTCCACATGCTGCTAACAGCGGTGAAAGCGACCTCACCACCGACGAGGCGGTGATTTGCTTGGAAGATCAACTTCTGTCTAAACCGAAACCGACGATGACCGATCGCCTGAAGGACAAGTTACCTGATTTCGCAAAGGGACAATCATCTGGAAAAGAGCCTGCCCCTGGTGAGGTGGCCCCTGGTCCCGAAACTGCACCTCCCGGTCAGGTAACCTCGTCAACCATCACTATACCGAAGTTCTCCGCCGCAGGCGAGGAAGGCGATGCTCTAGCGGAAAGGGATGATCTCAACGACCGCGGAGAAGAGCATGTGGTTGAGATTAGAGAGTGCCCCATCTGCCACCAGCCTCGGTTGAACAAGAGAACCGATTCGGACATTATTACTCATATAGCTACTTGCGCCAGCCAAGATTGGCGTCAAGTCAACAACCTAGTGATGGCTGGATTCGTGACTGCCAGCCAGGCGCAACGGAAATGGTACTCCAAAGTCATCACCAAGATTTCATATGGAGGGTATAAGCTGGGTGCCAATTCCGCCAACATTCTCGTTCAGGATCGCATAACAGGACAGATAAGCGAAGAGAAGATGAGCGTGTACGTGAGACTCGGTATCAGACTGCTCTACAAGGGTCTGAAATCGAACAACATGGAGAATAAGAGGAGTAAGTACCCCTTGATTAAAAAATGTATCAAGGGCCCCCATACTGACCTGTGACCAGTCCGTAAACTTCTCAAGAGCCTCAGCATCAAGCAGGGAAAGAAGTATGACGACCCAGCGTCGAAGGCAGAGATCGAAGGATTTGTTGAGTTCCACAAGCTCGACATGTCCGAAGTTCTGCTTTCTCTTGAGGAGTTCAAGAATTTCAACGAATTCTTCTACCGGGCCCTCAAGCCAGGTGCGCGGCCATGCTCTGCACCTGAGAACAGCCACATCATTGTGTCGCCTGCCGACTGCCGTTCGGTGGTTTTCAACCGCGTCGACATTGCCACCGGTATTTGGATCAAGGGCCGCGAGTTCTCGGTCAAGAGACTGCTCGGTGACGCATACCCTGAAGACGCGGCTCGGTATGAGAACGGCGGTGGACTCGGCATTTTCCGCCTCGCACCTCAGGACTACCATCGCTTCCACATTCCTGTGGATGGTATCATGGGTAAACCCAAGCTCATCGAAGGAGAATACTACACGGTCAATCCGATGGCCATCCGATCCGCGCTGGATGTCTATGGTGAGAACGTTCGTGTCATTGTGCCAATCGATAGCGAGAAACATGGACGCGTTATGGTTATCTGTGTGGGTGCCATGATGGTTGGAAGCACTGTGATTACCAGGCAAGAAGGCGAGCATGTGAAGAGGGCGGAAGAGCTTGGCTACTTCAAGTTTGGTGGCAGCACCATTGTGCTCCTCTTTGAGGAGGGCAAGATGGTGTTTGATGGCGATTTGGTGGACAATTCGAATGGTGCCCTCGAGACCTTGGTAAGTTTTTAAATGGTCTCTGTAAACTTTTTTGCAAGCTAACATGGAGGCAGATCCGCGTCGGCATGTCTGTGGGCCACTCTCCCAACGAGTCACAATGGGCACCTGACATGCGAAAGGACGAGAAGGATATTACAGAACAGGATAAGGCGGAGGCCAAGAGACGCATTCAGGGCAACTACCACCTGGAGGACGACAGCGACGAGTCGCCTCCTGCAAGCCGAATTGCCGGTCGGGGCTCGGGCTAGGTGTTAGCTTGGCCATGCAATTGGGCCCGGCCAGGCGCCGTGAGACAGGCGTGGAAGACGGCGAGAAGCAACATTGGTCGTCGGTCTGAGGTCAAGCGAGAGCATATGTGATTAGGCGGTGCACCGAACACGAGGTGGCGCTGACCGCTGTTGGAAACTGATGGTGTTCTTGCCTTGCCTCATTCTTTGCTCGGCCATGTTGACAACAGTTCTGATTGTAAATGATCAAAAGAAATACGTGGCATTTCGTCCAAATACACATTTGCATGTTCTGGGCATTCCGCCGCTGTCAGATTCATCCCAGGTCTCATAGGCCCGGGCGGCGAGCGGAAGGTGGGAGAGAAAGTGGATATGGTCCTGACACAAGTGCATGACAGGCAGCCAGGAAGTTCCCGAACACAGTCGACGATGTCCTGTCCCCACGTGGGTGGAGATGCAGTCCTCGGCTGGGTCAGGCTGCTCCTGTGCAGCTGAGCAGCCCGTGCAGAAGAAGAAGTCGTCACCCCTAGCCTACCCCTTGGCACCATGTACAGAGTATTTGTCGTCAGTCTGAGCAGAAGCTAGGTGCATCTCTCGGAAGAGATATAAAAAGAAGCAAGCGGCTCATCTCAAAATTTTGTTAGTGCTTGGCCCCCCCACCTTGCCTGGCACCAGGGACTCTCCACTGCCAAGGGCGCCGTGTGGCCAACGCTCAAGGCGCTGGGGAAGGGCAGCAGCAACGGCCGTGCCGCAGAATGCGCTAGCGGACAGGTCACGCATTATTCGTCTTTGTCCTCGGATATCTCCCCTACAGCCTTACCAGAAAGGATGGCGAGTGCGCTCACGAAGGAGGCAGGCAGATGGACAGGCCCACCGGGTCTCGCCGGGGCCCTCGATGTCCAGTCTTCCTCGATTCCCATCACGACCATGAAGTCTACGAGATCTGCTCAAGCTCCTCCTTGTTTGGGCCACCCAGCACATAGACTAAATCTTGACGCACAAGTGTCTTAGATGAGAGAGATGAGACCTGAAGCCAAGTATCTATAACTAGACCAAGGCACGGGCCGCGACTATACTCCCTTGCATGGATCAGGATGCTATGGGCGAAAGACTCGCTGGGGAAAGTAAAGGGCGGGATGAGGGGGTGTCGCAGTTAAGTAAGGCCATGGCCGCAGCAAGAAAGGGTCATCATTCCAAAAAGAACGGTTTTAGGTTCCGACTGACTCGACATCACCAGCAACCTCCCAGCCCAGTGCCAAACGGCTCCTCGGCACCACGGTTCCTGTCTCCTGTCTCCTGTCTCCCATCTCCCAACCTCCACAGCACGCCCATCCTCTCTTTCCTGAGGAGAGAACACGAGAGGGATCGACGGGATAATGGTGGTTCGAGGCGCTCCCTCCTCCTCGGGACTCTCGGGCTGATGCCGTCGCACACAAGCTTGTCCGCACGCAGCGCAGGCTCAGCTTGGCGTGCTTTTCGGGACCTCTCACGAAACGCCATGCAGGCGGATCTGTCCAGCTTGTGTACCACGGCCTAGAAGGAGCGTCATGATGGGGCACTTCCGAAATTTCCTCATGACCAACGGCAACTGCAGCACCGTGGCCCATGGACTGTGGGTCCCCTTTCCCCGTACCACGAGTCCCGCAGCTGCGTTGTGGCCGGAACGCTACTGCGGATACCCACTCCCAGTCCTCCATGAGGCTGAGAAGATTGGGAACACAAGAGGTTGGCTCGGGTGCTACAAGCCGACACTACCACGCGCCCCGTCACTGGTCCCTCACTGGCGGGATAGATCGTTTCCTTCTATCTCCGGGCATTGGACGAGGGCGCGGGAGAGAAGGACAGCGCCCCCTTGGTGAGTGAGTCTGTCACTACGTGTAATCCATGCCGTCGATCGCTAGGGCGTCCACAGAAACAGATCCTACTGGGTCGATGGGCTCGAGCTGCCCTCTTGCGTAATACTTGTGGGTTTGTGTGAGGCAAGACTCACTCTTTTCTTTTTCTCTGCTTTGTCCTCGCTTCCTCAGCCCTCTCTAGTCCGTCCAGCTATGGCCGAGATATTGTAGTTCCCCGGGACTATAGACGTTCGTTTCTCTTTTCTGTCTCATCTCGACCCATCCCTTCGGTCAAGTAGAGCCTCTGGCTCGATCACATTCCTTTTCTACCAATAGTCATTCTCTCTCTCTACTGGCTCGTTAGCCCTCCGCCGTTGGCTTCTTAGCCAACGTTCGATCGCTTAATTCAAAATGAGTGGAGGCATGAAGAGATCCGCGTCGGTCAAGGTGCAGAAGGATGTCATCATTCCTCAGAGGCTGTTATCAGTCTCAAGAAGAGGGGATGACTACTCGAACACACCCCATATCCGCCACCGAAGACAGCCTTCTCGCATACATAACGGCTTCGTGCCTAGTGGGTCTCACCATCAACAGCGTCAGGATCAAGATGAGGAACAGGATACGTACGGGCCAGTTCAGCAGGTCCTCGATGAATATAGGCGGCGATCATTCTTACCACCCCCGGGCAAGAGGGAGTCGTGGCACGAGACCCAAGCATCAGGGAGGCCTAGGAAAACCAGCGACCCCGTGACGAAACATGATAGACGCTCCGTTCACCAGTCTGTCTACCTGGGAAAAGCCTCGGACAAGAACTTGGAGGCCGGAAGACCACATGGGAGCGACACGGAGGCCTTCCCGGAGTTCCGCCCAAGGCCTGTACCTCAGCATAGGTTCCCACTGCAGGACCGCTCCTCCGATGCCATATCTTCAGTCTGGGGGGACGAGGACTCATCGACGCATAACGCACAGGACGTTCCCCGGCGTAATGGCACCGTACGGAGGGTCGTGGACGCCGTTGTGCCGGACAAAGTGCAAGAAACGGCGCGGAACGTTATCGGGCGCGCACGTCGAAGTTCCATGGCTGAGGCGTATGAGAAGGCCAAGGCCAGGGGTATCGAGTTGCAGCGGAAGCGGTGGGTGGAGGTACTGTTTGAGTATACCATCTACACGATATTGATTTGCTTCATATACTTCGTGTTGATTGGCATGCCTCTGTGGAAGGGGGCAGTGTACTGGATGTACTGGTTAATATCAACCAAGTTTGTCTTCGCCGGGGGCTGGTCTATCACCATCGCCATTGCAGCGTTTTACTCGTTCGCTCCGCTTCTCATCTTCTTCGAAAGAGAGCCGCCGATCCTGGAGCATCCGGAAGACTTTGACCGGACCGCCATACCTGGTGTCGCCAACACAGCCCTTCTCATCCCCTGCTACAAATCCGCGAAGCTCATCGGTGCTACCCTCGAGGCAGCACTCAAGGTCTTTCCTCCATCGCACATCTTTGTCATCGCCAATGGCAACTCCGAGACGCCTCTGGACAATACCGAAGAGGTTTGCATCCCATACGGCGTGAACCACATCTGGAGTCCCGTCGGCTCCAAGATTGTGGCGCAGTTCGTGGGTTGCTACGCCGCCAAGGGGTTCAAGAACGTCCTGCTCATCGACGACGACTGCGCGCTGCCGCCCAACTTCCCTGTCGTGTCCGAGCGCCTGACAGAAAGGGTGCGATCGATCGGCTACACAATCAAGAGCGTCGGGCCCGAGTCGTCCAAGGGCACGTACTGCCAGCAAGCGCAGGACCTCGAGTACAAGATCTCGGGCCTCCAGCGGGCCCTCGCCGGCAAGATGGGTAGCGCCACGTTTCCGCACGGCGCCATCTCGCTGTGGGACCGCAAGTTCCTCATCAAGACGTTCCACGACCACCCAGGCTTCTCCGTCTCGGAGGACTGGTTCTTCGGGCACAGTTGTCGCCGCCTCGGCGGCAGGATCAAGATGTGCACGTCCGTCTTCGTCGAGACCGAGACCCCGCCCGCCGTCTTCTTCAGCAGCGGCGGCAGTCGCGGGGGCTTTGGCGAGATGACCGTCTTCAAGCAGCGCTTCATGCGGTGGAACTTCTTCTTCGTCAACGGCATGTATTACAACATGCACTACATCCTCACCAGCTGGAAGCTTGGCTGGTGGGAGATAGGTGCGAAGCTGTTTGTCTTCCAAGAGGTCTATGAGACACTCCTGTACCTCTTCACACCGTTCATCCTGCCCATCTCGTTCATGGTCGCGCCTGCTTTCTGTGGGTACCTGCTCGCCGGCACTGTGATTCTCTACCTCCTGAACGTGGTCATCTTCAACGAGGTCCATCTCCGCATGCGGAACGAGCGCATCGGCTGGGACGTGTTGCTGCTGTACTACATGCCCTACAAGCTCGTCCTGACCCTGGTCAACGTCGCGAGCTGCTACTGGAGTCTGTACAAGTACGCCCGCTACTTCGCAAAGAGGCACCCCAAGGTCATCGAGGACGAAAAGGCCGTCGAGGTCGTGCTGCGCCTCGAGGAGACGACGCCCGTCACCAAGGAGGACGCCATCTACGAGGACGAGGCCGACGGCGGTAGGCGCATGAGCGTCGCCGTTGTGGGCGCGCAGACGAACCCGGCGAGGATGAGCAACACGATGAGCGCCCGCTTCTCGTACATCAGCGGGAGCGGCAACGACACCATCTCTTTGGACAACAGCCCGCACAGCCCCGGCGGCAGCGTGTCGCCCCTGCCCACGCCCCCGACCCCCGTGTCCCCCGCGCCATCGTCCCGCAGTCCATACGAGCCCCCGTCGCCGGGTTATGGGCCCAGCAGCAAGAGGACTTCTTGCGGCCCTTACCTGTCCGCCGCGTCGAGCCCTCATGCCCACCGCTCGCCCACCCTTGGTTACCACGGTTCGCCGCTGCCCAGTCCCGGCTGGTCTGACGGCCGCAGCAGCCCGCCGGAGCCTGTGGGGATGATGCAGCCGCCACAGATGGTGCACGTCTCCGGGGCCAAGATGGTCCAGTTCGACGCGTCGCTGGATGAGAAGGCTGGGCCCAGCTCGATATACGCGAGGAGGCGGAACAGTAGTGTGTCTCGGAACTTGATACAAAGCGACTTGGTGATATAATAGCGTTCAAAAGTATTCTTAAAAGACAGTGCTTGCGTGACTTCAGCGTTGGACATCTGTTTTCCTACTTCTCTCTTCTTCTTCTTGTTACTCTTTCCCCACCGGACATCATGCAATCATACACATACGGCGCGTAGGTGGCTAAAAAAAAACCTTTGGGCTTCGCAGCAACTGTTTTCTTTTATTTCTCACCCCATTCAATTACTTTCTCTTGTATATATTCATGTGTAGACTAGGAATCTGGGATAGACCGGGTCACAACATTCTGTCTGATGTCTGCAACGCAGAACAGATAATGTTAACAATAGCAGCATGTCATGTTAGAAATACAACTGGATGAAAAGTACCAATGGTATTGTGCAGAAGAGCATGTTCCGTTCACATGACTGGCACGGGAGCGCGCCCGCATGTGAGATGTGTCAATGAAATCTTCGCTCAAGTTTCTTTCACATTTCCAGTCTTTATTCCGTCTTGTACTCTACCGCTTGTTTTATCTGACCAGAAACGTGTATGATAGGAATAAAAGCGATAATCTCGCCTTTGATTATGGAATCTGAAGATTCTGATCGATGTTGTTCTAGAACAAAAAAACAGCCCAGCCTCTTGCTCCATCGTACGAGCATACAAAATACATACCTGACGAAACTTTGGGTACCCGATTCATCCAGCGCGTACTTGTTGCGAACAACCAGATCACCTACAATGGTTACCGAGACTCAACAGGCCATCATCATCTCCGCTTGGCCTTGCGCTGGCAAGACTACCTTCGCCCAGACGTGGGCGGACCACACGGTGTTCGACCTCGACTCATCGGCCTATGATCTGAAGAGTCCAGCAGGGACCAAAAGTTACGTCGATGATATCGAGAAAAGGTCTCAAGACTCGCCGAGCTCTATCATTTTAGTCAGTTCCCATGCGGAGGTGCGCCGGCTTCTGAAGGAGAAGGACCTTAGATACGTGGCTGTTTGTTTCCACGAGCTTGAAGACTGGGAGGAGCGCCAGAAAGGGCGCATAACGGGGGATCATGATCTCGCACAGAAAGGGCTCCTGAGGAAAGGAATATCGGAGTGGGACAGCTGGGAACAAAACGAGGCTGGCGAAGACCGTAAGGTTGTCCTCAAGAGGGAACAGTATCTAGGGAGTCTCGATGTCGTGGGAGAGATCTTGGAAATGGCCAGAGCATCTAATTAATTACAACTACTATTTCAGGACCTCTCCTTCAAAGTATAATTAAAATATTCAGTAAATCTTAAAGGTAGAGCTCTGCCCTCCATGCAAACATCAAGTTTTCAATGAACCATCGTTATACCGGTCATGATCACAGTATAAATTTAGCCGTCTCAGAAACTTGACTTGTCTTTCCTATACGAACTGTTCGCGGGGAGTTCACAAGTAGTACTTTAATACTCTTCTGCCATTTCATCACATATTGATTTACAAGAACAGTGTGTTTAGCCACCTGCCCACTGACCAACCGCTCTTACAGATGCTTCCAGTCTCAAGTTTTGAGAACTGAGGACATGGAAACTAACTAATATGCCGGAGTCTAGCTCAGGATCGAACGGTCGATAGTGCAGACCTAGGCGCGGGCTCTGTCGGCAGCGGTGCAGGAACAACATCAGGCTCAAGGCGGCTTCCGGCTCTTTCCTGGTCATCATCAACGACTTTTGCCAAGAGACGGTGGTCATTACTGAATTTCACATAGCCATAGCGCGATTCCTGGAATATTCGTTCGATCCTGTCTGCAATCCTCTCGGAATATTGTTGGGCGCCCTCTTCAGCTTGCTGGGGATATTGATCGAGCCACACTTCGGACAAGCCATCGTCGGATGGCATGCCCGCTCTCATAATGAATGTGATAGGCCGAACAAGGTTGTACCATACTGGCAAGGTTCCATTCATCAACAGTCGGTAGAGCAGCCCTAGAGCGTGCGCGGCAATGCGTTGGCGGGAGTACTAAATAGCGAGCAATCAGCTTGTGATTCACCGGGGGCTGAGTATGCTTCACATAACAAAACTCACCTGGAAGCCAGTTGTCGCATCCCTATGTTTGATCCATATCATTTCGACAAAGACAAGCTCGTTCCCAGCATCGCTCAAGGATGGCTGGAACAATGCATTATCCATAGGTAGCAGCTGACCGGTGCTGTCGTACATCAGCCTCAATGTCTCCTTGAACGGCCTAGAGTCATCGTCTGGGCCTCCCAAGTCGCCACTCAGCCATTCGCCAACCCATGGCTGAGTAATTTGGCCCGTTTGCTGACCGGCTGACCTTGACAGGCGCCAGGTTGAGATGTACCCGATATGGCGTTCTTCTTGTCCGGCGGGCGTAAGAAAGAGGTCTGCGTAATAGCCCAGACGAGTGTGGTGACCCTGCGGGTCTGTGTGTACTTGAAGAGACATCCGCAGCTGTGCGTCTCCGCCGCCTCCTTCCAGAGTCGTGGCCCTTTCACCGCTTGCTCTGGCCAACACTCTAGAGCTCACACGCGCACTGGCTCTGCGGCTGACTTGTCCCAGTAAATAGCCATCGTCGCCTACATTGTTGTCATCATTATGCAGCGGCGGGGGTGACACCCGGCCGTGCCCTCGGCAGTCATCAGGGCAATCACAGGGCCTAAGATCCCTCAAATTCCTTCGCATGCCCTGCATTCGTGTCAACTGGGCACGGCGGTTGCTTGTGTTGGCTCGGGCTGCCATGATTCTCTGACCAGTCACGCGGGCAACCTCTACCGGGCACCTCTCTGTGGTGTTCAAGGGAAATCCACTGATTGAAATGTGGATGGCGCTTTGGGTACGGGATAGAACTGTCCGACAATCAGTCTGGTGTTAGTGAGAAGATGCAAGACAAAGCTTCAGGGATTTAGTTAGGATAGCGAATTTTCACAGATTCATCATCATATCTGACTCCTTCCCATTGCTCCCAGAATTCAAATGTATCACACCTGCAAGTGCTGCTGAAAGGCTGAAACGTCGGACAAAGAGGCCCTGCTCGAAGGGAAATCGCCGGATGTGGTAAAACAAAGACATTCGGCATTGAAGCTACCTCAACACACAAATGTCTCGCAAATATGGGCATTTCAAAAAAAATTGACTTCTTTTGAGCCAGCTACTGGAATAACTTGCTCTAGCCGCGCCGTTTTCGGATTTTCTCCTCAGAACTTTGCCCCTTGTGAACATTGAAGTTGCGGAATCGACTCAGCATCATTGCACATCTCAAACAGTCGCATAGAGTTTTCCTACGCAGATAGTTCTATGCCTCCGCATTAGTTGTTTCATTTCATTTCCGCGTCGAGCCAAATTTCACAAATCCGGTGACATGATTCGCATAAACATGAAAAGATTTAGTCTTCTACCAGCCCCAATTCAACCATCATCATGAAAGCCTCTCCGTCCATCAGACCGTGTCACCGTGAACGTAGGCTGTTCCTACCAATTTGTATGTCTTCTTGCCCTGGAAGCCGCCTTTTTCGCGCAGTACCAGCGGTATTTTAGCACCCTGTACTGAAGCGATGACGTCTCCTGGTTCCGCATTTTCGACCATAGTGTAGAGCCCGTCCTCAGTAACAGCGAATGTCCAGAACACGTAATTGCGAGTCCACATTTTTTAATCGGCTCTGGAAGCTTGGCCCAATACCGCCTCAAGGCTTCTCTCGCCAGACTGCCACTTTGATTTTGGCTGTCGTCCGCATTGCTGTGGTGTGCGCTGCTGTACTCGCGCCTGCCTTCATTGCCCGTGTGCTGAAGTATGCCTTTGAACGCAGCATCACCGGCCAGGACCTCATCGCTAGTGACCGGGGAGACGTGTGATGGGATACGCCGCGCAGTCCATCAACAGCGTACGCCAGTAAACGCGAAAAGCCGACTCTCCCGTCCATGAATATCTCCCCTCTTTACTTCCTTGGATTCCAGTCCCAACTCCAGATTCGTCCAACCACTGCTGAGGCAGAGAGTGTTGGTCGTCCGTCCATGTTGGTCTAGGGCCTTCAAGCGCAACGTCGCATTGCACGCGGCCCAAAATGACTGCCTGTAGTGGCAAAAACGTCCTTTCTATAGTTTTGCAGGGCAAATCGATGTTCGGCTCTCCAGCGCCGTAGATGCCTCGCTGTGCAAACAGGATCCGCGAGTGCTCGTTATAAGAAACCATCCGGGAGAAATCGGGGACCCGAGTTGGCAACCCCATCAAACCCTTCTCAAGCCTAGCATGATTGAGTGCGATGCTCTCGTCCAGGTAGTCTGGCAGAGAATGTCGAGGTTTCCAGCGTCTTCGATGAGGGACAGCGTGGTTTTCTTCGAACACCTGGACGGGCGATTTGTTATAGTCAACCACAATTCCGTGTTGGTTTGTTGCCAGCCCTGACAGACCATACCCTAGATAAGATCTCTTGGATCTGTCGCGTGGTTTGACTGGAAACGTGCCAGTACGTCTAGAAGCTTCGACTCATAGCTCGACTCTCGCATAATTCTTCGCTGATGGTCTACCCCCTGTGCCCCGCCGAGGTTGCGATCAAGGGCCTTCGCCGTTTGACCATGGCCAAACAAGGCATGAAATGCGTCGGCGTAGGGCTTCTCTCCGAGGAACGCTGTCACAACCGCCCAGTCCAGTTGGTAGGAGCCAGCGACCAAGACGACGTAGGGCGCGTGAGAAAGCTCCTGCATAGTCCAGACGCGTCGCCATACCGACGCACTTCGGAAAGCGGCAGAGAGGTCTTGGGACTGCTCCTCACTCAGGAGAAACTTGTCCGCTTTTTCTACAAAAGCGGTGGTGCTGGGACGACCAAACTCGACTTCTGCTTCAGACTCGTCGAAAATGAAGACACTTTGGCCTGCATTTGTCCTCATCTCGTCCAGATTCGTCACGTCTTTAATACTGAGTCTCTTCATAAGATTCATTTGAACTGGCCAGCATACTGTTACTGCTTCCATAAAGGAAGCGAGGCGAAACGTGGCCGCAGATTAATTCAAATGCACAGATCCCCAGACTCTATCAAGGAAAACGGAGATTCGTACAGAAGAAATCGGAGGGTATACAGATACATATAGGCCCCAGTACACCAGAGCTCTGCAGTGTATAAATAACGCCCACCACCCAATTTAATATATACACCATTATATTAACTCTATAGCTATTATACCCGAATATCCTTTTTACTATAATTATACCGTACTATCGCTATACTTGCTAAGGCACCTAATTGCTTAAATTTATAATAGTTTAATAGTTTATTATTGCGCCTTAAGACTAGAGTAATCTAGTATCTCTACTATCGCTATAATATTAAGAAAATAAAATCTAAGCGATTTAAGATAAGGATTAAGGTTAAATTAATTAATTCCAATTATTAATTAATTCTTTAAGATAATATTAATAAAGAGGGTGATTAAATTAAGTTTAATAGTAATAAAGGCTGCGTAATAAGGGATACTTTTATATATAATTAATTGTTTTAAAACCACGCTAATAACGCGATATAACCGATATATATAAACTTATATATAACCGTTATTTTTTAATATATTTACTTCTTTTCTAATTAATTTTATTATAAATTACTCGAATTATATATTAAAAGAATAAGGCTATTTATAGCTATTTATTATTTATTTCTATATTAATTTTAAAGGTTTTATTATAAAGATATTTAAGTTAAAAGTATAATTTTTAATAATATACCTCGTTTTTTCTTAATATATTTATTTTTTTAACTAGTTTTATTATAAACTATTTAAATTATATATTAAAAGAATAAGGCTATTTATAGCTATTTATTATTTATTTCTAAGTTAATTCTTAAGCTTTTATTATAAAGATATTTAAGTTAAAAATATAATTTTAATAAATCTTAATTTTTTTTAAAATATATTAGCTATAAAGCTAAGAAACCTTAAAAATACCCCCCTTAAATACGTAATTATTAATCTTACTTTAATAAATTTAAGCTAACGTGGTTAACTAGTAAGTGGCGGATATTACTAAATAGCGGATTTTATACCTTTTTATAGGGTAAACTATATAAAAGGTATTTACCCTAACTATTAAGGGAAGCTAATAAATTTTAACTATTTATTAATATTTCTTTAAAACCTTTAAAACTTAATTTTATTATATATTAAATTATATATATATAAATTTATATCTATTTTATATTATTAGTAAGTAAAGTGTATAAATTAATAAATTTCGAGATTTATATATAAATGTATAGAGCTTACTTAAAGTTAATAACTTTAACCCTTATATATAACCTTATTCTTAGCTTTAAATTATAAAAAAAACCTATAAAACTTTAAATAAGTTTTATTCCTATTAGAAAATTTTTTAAAAGAATTTTTTATTTTATTAAAGGAAGTAAAAATTAAGCTTAAAGTTAATAAAAGTTGTAAAAATCCGCTACTTACTAATATCCGCCACTTACTAGTTAACCACGTTATATATAAAAAGAAAGAGCGGAATTATAGCTATCTATTTATATTTTCCTTAAAATTTTTAAACCTTTTAATCTTAAGAAATATTTAAATATAGTTTAAAATAATAAGTTATATATAATTTCGTGTATATCGGTTATATTGCGTTATTAGTGTGGTTTTAGAACGATTAATTGCATATAAGAGTATCTGTGTACCCTTCGATTTTTTCTGTACAAATCTCCGTTTTCCTATCAAGAATTCTTCGCGCAAAAAAGCATGAAGCGCTCATCTATTGAGTGTAACTTACTCGCATTTCCAATTTCTTCCATTGACCTCTGGATACGTTCGAGCTGCTCTTCCTTGCTCGGATGCCGATGCGATTTGGCTTCATCTGACTCCGTCGCTGGGGGTTTTAATGTATGATGGTAGCTGAACATCCACTGCAGCATTGAGAGTCAGCTATAAGAGTACTACCTTGTATATGATTCTTCGGGGTGCTGTGCATGAATGTTTTTCCAACCTTGTCCGTGTTTTGGAAGGATTGCCCAATGGTGCTTCCAGATGGATACCGGTATCAGACTGAAAGCAAGCGGCCGAGCGGAACAAGGATCCTGTTGATGTATCGTTCGCAGATGGAGCATCCGTCGGGAAATCCTTTCCAATATCGGCATCTTGGTTCGAGAGCATTAGGCCAGTGACCAAGACAATACCAAAACTAAGGATGACCCTCAGTGTGCTTTGCCAAAGATTTTGCCAGTAGTTCCGAACCATCGAAATTGACATCAGGTGCGTCGCACACATCAAGAGCAGCATATTGGCAACCAGATTGTAGTGATAGGCTGTTACGTTGCATTCATTCCAATATCGAAGTGATATCGCGAATGCACCGCCGGTAAAGACCTGTTGGTTGCTGCAAGACAGAACCAAAGCCTCGCATATCTCGGTCAAACTCAGTGCCTGTGTCCTGGATGATGTTACGATTCCAGCGGTTAGAAAAGGGCCGAGAGAGACGGGAGGGAACTTTTAATTTACTTTGAGGTTGAGCTGGGGCTTTGGCGAAGTCTCCAAATGCGCCAAAGCACTTCGATGACACACAAGGCAAGAGCGAAAGATGTCACTGCAATGACTACAGATATAACCTGAGAGTGTCTTACTGGGTTGTCAGCTTCCATGTGTGCAGGCAGAATACTGACCCCTACGCCGGCAATGTCAGGATTGGGAGGGACGCTGCCTTTAGTGTAGTTTCCGGCATATAATATGCTACTAGTGCTTTCGTTGAAGTTCAAGGTGCAGTTCAGATGTACCTTATAGTCACTCTGACATTTCGGCACGGAGATGTAGGAACCCATAGTTGTTGTCCGGTCTTAATTCGCATGAGGATTGTTTGATGGAGCAAGACACAGAAACCGAATCCAGAGTCTTGAGACCATGCGATTTCCACGACAGGACAGAATTTTGGGTGTTGGAGAACAAATACTTGATCCATCACTGATATACGTTGAGAAAACAAGAGGTGTATTCATACCTAGGTATGGACCGTAGGATGGGAACACAGCCCAACCAGGTACAGTTGTTTGTGTTGTGGCTTCGGGTCCGTACACTTGCGGCTTACTGGTGATACGCCTTACGTACAGCAAATCTGTAGTTAGGGGTAGGCTTTTTACGCATGAGATATTTCCGGGACTGTTTCAAGGCAGCTAGATTTTCATGTAGCCACTGAGTTCTTGGAAAGCGCCAAGGCCTCCCCCCCAAATGTGAGAACGGTGAAGTATGGTGGGACGCATTTACCACATGTCAATGAGTGCTAGCATTTCGCAGGGAACCGAATCACATCAATTTAGAAATATGACACCAAACTGGTGCGTGCAATGGTACCAGTACCTGGCCAATTCATGCAGAACTGAAGCTAAACAGAATGGAAAAGGTTCATGACACTTGAACCACCGCAAAGTTGGCTGACATTTCCACCACAAGCCATCAACTCATAATCGCTGCAATCCACCAACTGCCCCTGGTTCACGATTTCGTTGCCACAGTAACATTGAGTTGCAAGCTCCAGACTGTCCCCTCTTCTTGTCAGTTGTTTTCTTCGCGTCACAGCAGCGGTTTTGGAAAATTAAAGGCAAATTGAAGTCACTCACCCGGCATACCGATACCCTCTCACTTGGCAATATGCTACACACATATTTT
The DNA here is from genome assembly GCA_023242295.1 of Diaporthe ilicicola. NCBI lineage: Eukaryota > Fungi > Ascomycota > Sordariomycetes > Diaporthales > Diaporthaceae > Diaporthe > Diaporthe ilicicola. The sequence continues at coordinate 24,894 of JALPVH010000353.1, read as the reverse complement.
CTGTCATCTGGTCCGAGTAAGAGTAGGAGGCAGCCAGAGACCGGAGGCCACTTCCAGCTTGCAAATCCGTCAAACACTCAGAGGCTTGGTAGTTGCCGATGCTCGAGCTGACTGCCGAGTTTGCGGTGTACTTGGGATTGTAGTACAGTGAGAGCAAATCACCGGCTCCACATATCTCGGAATCGTTTCCCGAACACTTCATGTTGCATGACCTGCTCGGAGGGTCCGACGAATCAGTTAATATCTTGCTGGATGGCATGAGTGTGTTGCCAACGTAGCACTCGGAACCATATTCCAAACCGAAATACTTGTAGCCCGCACCACTGTTGCCTTTTTGTACAAAGGCAGCACATGCATCGACGGTCATGCCGGGACCAGAGGTGGAAGATCCTTGTAGTGCGCGCGAAGAGGACGCTTCGGAGGCGCAGCCGAGATAATTGCTTGGATAGGAAGAGGTCGTTGTCTTGCCAAACGAAGGATCTGTGTTATTGTAGACGGAAATGGAAGCATAACCACCACAAACCTCCTGAGTGCCATCCTCCCTCGCAACCGTTCCACTACAAAGCCATGTGCATTGATCATATCCGTCGATTAGATGACCAGTGTTTGCAGAGTTAGCGATCACATTCCCACAGTAGCACTCGTTACTGTACTCGACACCAGAAAGTCGATACCCAAGAATATTGCAGTACGTCTGACAGGTCGAGACGTCCATGGTCTCCGCAGAAGTCCGTGCACCGTTGAGGGCTCGCATCTCACCAGTCGTGTCGTTGAAGCAGCCCAGGTATTTCTGCTGCGTACCGGCAGGATAGAAAGTGCCAACAGATGGCCGGACCGTGTACTGGGCTACCGAGTTCACCGTTGGGCTGACAAAAGGCGGTGCCACAGACAATGGGCAGGTCGAATCCTCGGGTTTCGCATTTGAGGGGCCTTCCGTGACCTTGTTGCAGCCGGGGAGTCTTGGTAGCGGGCCCAAGACGGTCTCGTTGACAGGGGACTTCTTCAGCGGGCAGATTCTGCCGTAGCCGCTTGTATCACTTTGCTGCAAGTATGAGCAGGCACTAATGAGGCCATCATTATCAGTTACGAAGCAGTTCGCTGTTGCGAGTGCTTGGACTGTTGAGTTCCAGCCGTTAATGAAGTCGGCGTGATAGCCATATCCTTAGACGATATATTGTCAGCAAATTTCCAATTTCGTCTTTGAACTGGTGGATGCTCATTGTTTACAGCACCTACCTGTTGGGTCGCCATTAGAAAAGACAAAACGGCCCCCAGTCTAGAACAACATGTTAATAATAAACTTTCTGGGGCCCTGGATCATTCTGTTGCAGGAGGTCGTACGAGTTGTAACTTAAAAGTGGTGATAAGGGACAGGTTTCACGTACAGTATCTCCCGGGACAGAGTCGATACTGTACACAGTTTCTAGGAAAATGTGTGGCAGCTGGTGAGGGTGGCTTGGCGGGCAGACCCCATCGTCAATCTGACTCAAATGGGCAACATGTGAGCCGTCAACGTTGTAAAGGTCAACGCCGTTCCAACAGGTTGGAAAATGAATCTGCGCCCGCAGGCCATTGACACAGTCGGATGGTTTCCAGAAGGTATTGTTGAAGCTCGTCTGTTCAGGTAATACCCCGTTGGCTCCCAAACAAACGAAACTCGAGGCCTCGGCGACAAGACGTGGTGGATTGTTGCTGTCACCCCAGGTCTAATTCGAGTTGGGAGTCAGGCTGCATTCGTGGATTTCCATCTTGGAAGCTTGGAGAGATTCCCTTTCACAAAGGTGTTTTTATACTCACATAGGCTTTTTTATCCAACGCCCGGGCTGAAGTTTTCCCACTGAGCATTTTGAATCCCTCTGGAAATGGAACAGTCTTTCCAACATTTGGGCCGCGACCGAGGTAGTAGACGACAGATCCGGACTGATGTACATCGTGGAAAAAGCCATTTGCGTATTGAAAATACCTAAATTTGGTGTGTTAAAATTTGGGTTGTGAAAGAGAAAGAGGCGGCGAACGAGACCGAGCTGTCAGGGACTGCGATCCTCGCTCGATACCAAGTACGTACAACATGGGAGCCCAGTAAGCCGATTTATCAGCTTGAATCTCGCAAGAGGTGCAGGCACTGTTGATCAGACTCTCGTAAGAGCTGTCTATGCCTATGTTGCTTGCACCAACAATTGTGTGGCTGTGAACGCTTAGTCCGCCAGGATTGACTATAGGGTCAATACGTCCTTTCATGATCGTAGAACAACCCATTCTCCAGTATGCATTTACTTGGCAACTCATGATGCACATCAGGAGTACCATCACACTGCCGCATGACCGAGAGCACTTCATCTTGGTCGGTGGATTCAATGTTAGGGTTTGCATCCGCGTGAATTGTGCTGGTCACCGGCAAGTGCGTAAGCATTGGTTCTATCTAGACTGATGTTTATATATGAGATCGGAGATTTCGCACCGGTCAAATCGGAGGGCACACCGGTACATATGCAGCCACTAATTCCCACCTTGTCGCCCACCACCCAGTTAGTGTGTATACCGCTAAGTTAACTATTGTAGCTATTATAACGTTAGCGTTCCTTATTCAACGCTCAAACGAAGTGTTATCGTAGGGTTGTTAAGTTAAGTGTTGTAGCAATGGAAGGCCGCGCAAGGCGCTAGTTCCTAAATACCTAGGTAGCGCCGTGGCGGCTTGTACGGTGTACCCTCCGATTTGACCGGTGCGAATCTCTGATCTCGTATACATTGAGGCTTCATCGCCTTGCGCACCTCATCTAATGGAGGACATGAACAGATCAGATGCAGAAGAAAGTATAACGATCCCACTCTCGCTTTTCTGCCGCTTTATCGATTCTTTCGGGCAGAATAGCGTCCCTGTGGCCGAATCTGGCAGCTTCAGAGACATTGCATTCCATCCAGCGAGAAAATCGACGCATTCTTATGTCTCAGAGACCGAAATAGGACAAAAGTGTTTTAGATCCAGAGATCAGGAACTACACTGCCAAGGGATATCGACGACGATTGGAAGCGAGATCCAGAGCCTAACTAAGTGATTGGTACTACGGGATCTGCGAGGGCACGAGACCACGATGATGTGGGCAGAGAAGCAATTGAATTTCGGCCACTCTTGCGTAATACCTGCCACAGAAGCTTGGGATTTCTGTGGAACTGGAACAACGGACACTTGTCTGGCCCTACCGCCGATGGCTGGTCCATCAATACTACAAGTGGTAGCCAGGCGCAGTGCCATGTTGGCCTGAGAAAAGTATTACCCAGCACGAGATTCGCCTTCGAGGCGATGTGTGTCGCCGACGACAATCCTCTGCGATGGTCCCTGGGCCAATGCATGCTTGCTGCGTGCAGGTGTCGTGGGAATGAGTTCGACAGAAACTCCAGGCTCACTGCTGCAGACACTCAAAGGCGGACGAAACGTCGCCGTCAGCTGGTTTCTCAAACATGGCGATTCCCTGCAGACTCGCCTGCCCACTCGGATAGGTCGATACCGTCCACGAGAAACACAAATTTGCATGAGAAGTCTCAGTGGTCGCAACAGTACGACATGCATTGAGTTGCGCGCTTCGGGGCTTGTGTGGTCTCGGTGGCGTTGATGCCTGACATATCTAGCTTTTTCATCATTTGTACTGTCCTGCCTTTTGGATCACGGAATTGATCCGACGACCTAAAAAGGACTCGCTTGTTCGTTTCATTGGTGTAATCAGTCTTCTGACCTCCAAGACAAAAATTGTATTGCACGGAACCCGAACGCATCACCGCTTTTCTGACTTGTGCAATCATCGGCTGTTGTGCAGAATCAGACGAGTTACCCGGTACGCTTTGAGAGTAGCACTGGTCTTGGACATGACCGTTCCCGTGTGAACAGACTTGATCGTGGCGCGGAAGGGTCATCAATTACTATGATGATACGCGGGCAAGGAGGTCCGTCACAACCCTGAATCCCCCAAGCAACTACCAGTGCCCGGACGTCTTGCTGAAGGCGGATGGACAGGTCCATGCCAATCACATGTGCAGCACAAGACTCAGGCTTGTGGCACGTCCCTCGCCACCTTGGTGACCGCGATCTAGAAGTCCCGATCCGCACGTTGACTTCCGTGAACGAGCTTGTGGTGGACAATGAGTGCAATGATCAGACACACCGAATCCAGAACGGTTTCAGGGCGCTAAGCTGACATAAGTCGTGCTCCAAAGCTTCTGTGACGGTTCCGAGCAGAGTTGGGCGCCCGAGCTTTGTCGAACGCTCCACCGAGCTCCACTATCGGAAAGGCTGAGTATATCAAAACACGAGGTTTTCAGTTGGCGCCAATGCCGCTGGTCGCGGGCCACGGGACGGGTTCCGGTAAGCTGATGTCTGAGGGAGGCGGCTCGACCGAGAGCTGGACTTGTGGTTCGTGTCCTGGGCGAGGTGTAATACACGGGTTTGAGAAATCCACCCGGGGAAGTCGCCCATGCTTCGGGACCCCTATGTGGCCCGCCCAAAGTTGAACCATATGCTGGGGTTAGACAGGTGTCAAAGCCTCAATTGCCTGCCTACAGTCCCAATTTTATCCTAGCGTGGTGTACCTTGACTCTTGTGCCTGCGTCTCCTGTCCCCCCCGGAGCCCGCCGCCGCTTCCGGGGAAGGGTTCCGCGATCATTTTGTTTTGTTTCCCCAATGTAACCTCACCGCGCGGTAGGTCTGTCCGTGTGTCGGCCCAGCGTTTGAGCCTGGAAGTGGTCGAGACCATCTGGCATATGCGCTGCTGAGTCCGCGGCAGCAGGGATGGAGCTCATGCGTCACACCGGGAGAGGCGGAGCGGCACCTCATAAACAAGTTTGGCGTCGCCCCAGGGCGTTGCGAACTTGCCGTATCGGCTCTAGCGAACAAGGGACGACGACTGAAATAACGCGGCTGTCGGGCGATACAAGACAGCTATGGTTTCCGGTCCGAACCTTGCGCCCAACCGTCATCTGTTTCAGCTTCGAGCTCCCCTCCGTCTGTGCACCTCGTCACGACACCTTTTAATCCCAGCAAGCCGCGCTCTCCGCTGGCTTTCGCCTTGCCGTCATGTCTATCAGCTCCCTCAGCCACGTGGTCAACCAAAAACAACAATTCTCGAGGTCAACCTCGCGCCAGCCTTCACAATGCCATCATCAACCACCTCAACTTCTTCATCCTCAAGCTCCCACAGCTCCAGAGGCTCCGGCCACCACAGATCCTCCAGCCAAAGGAGGTCAAACGCCCACCACAACCTCGACAGGGCTGCACAGGAGATCGAGGATGATCGGACGAATTACCGCATCATCAGAGACGGAGGGTGGGACAATATCCACCACTTCATGCTCTCATACGGCTTGAAGCCGTACGACCCGGATGACTACGAGACGGCAAAGGTCATCATCCAGGGCTTCCGCGACCGGGGATACTACCGGAAGTCAAGCGGCTCTAGCACTTCGTCGTCAAGACGTTAACCCATCCATCGAACTTTGCGAATGATGGGATGCGGGACACGCCTATTCGCCGAAAGGAACAAAAAAAGACACAAAGGGGAAAACAAAAATGAACTGGAGCAATCCAAAGGGGAGGGGAGGGTGGATTTATCAGCATTAATGGTGGAGGATACACGCTCACTGCCCTCACACACCTCGGGTTATAAAAAGCCAGAAGACAGTATGCACCTCGCGGTCAGGGAACGTCAACTCGAGAAGAGGGATTTTCAAAAAGGCGGGGGGGGGGGGGCAAGCACCCTGGAAGATATCGAGGCGCTCATTTGGGAATGGGGAGAAAATGCGCTTGCAAAAAGCATATTTCTGGCCTTGGCGTTATGGGACAAGTCGCTGTAAGGAGTCCAAACTGTCTCTAGCGGATGCGACGTTGCTGTTGATCGTTATCGGAACGGTCTTGTTGTACACATGGTCATTATTTTGGTGGAGGACTCAGGATCTCAATTCGGTCTCACCTCTTTCGGCTGTACTATTTTGCCTAGATTGAGAGCCATTGTCACTTGGGCGTCGATTATGGTTTGGCAGTGGGGGAAATTCGGGATTGTGAATTAAGGGGCGTCAGAGGAATCTCAAGACATGTAGTACTTGAAAATGGAATATCTTTATCTTCCACGCCAGCTTAACGTTGCTCGATGCAAGACATTTAACTTTGCTCTTCGGCGGAACCAGTTAACTGTACATGCGAGTCAGGTGATGACATGCATATTTGAATACTAACTACCTAGATACCTAGGTGGGTACGTACCTAGGTAGTCTACTACATGGTCGTGGCCCACTGCATATAGAGAAAGAATACCATCAGATCAATGATGCATTGCACAACCTTAGGTCGCATTTCCAAGAATTCCCTTGTGTATGTATTGAGATACCGGTAGCACAAGACTTTTCTGGTATTTGCTTTGAAATTAATTAACAATATTAATCTCAATTTACTAATTATATAACAAGGTTTTGCTAGATAAGGTATTATTGAAAGTGGCTCCGCTACACTTAGTACGATAGTTTATGGACTATACTAAGTTGCTTCTTACGGTGTAGTCGATCTCTTAGTGACTGTATCAATGAAGAGGCTAATTCTGTTGCTGAATACTAACATAAAGGGCAAAAGTGCAGGCCTATGCCGCTGTCTCCTTGGGAATTTTGCTTTATAGTTTGTGGAAGTCTTCTCCGCTTGAATCAATCAGTGGAAAGCCCAACCGGATAATATGCAGTGATATGGACACATTGCATTAAGCTAATATCTAATAGAGTACATAATGAAAGTATGATCCACAGACTAAGTCTGACTTGAATGATATATATAGGTCTTAATGTGGATCCAAAATGATAACGTACGGGACTTCATATTACGGGCAGCCTAGCAACTTAGCCTGGATGTATGATTACCTTCGCAGGTCCTTGTTCGCTTCTCTAGAAACGTGTTCATCTCAGACAGATTCTAGAATTAATCAGTATTGCCACTGCTTCTTTTGAATGAGGAACATGCAACTGGGTTGTGGATTGCGATCTGAGGGTCTGCATTTTTCATTCTGGGAGGGCAGTTGTCATAGACTCTGTCGCGCTAAACAGTTGTGTGTATGATGTAGAAATCTAAAGAGCATCCGACCGTCTGATTTTTGTGAGTTGATGAAAGTTGCCACAGAGAACATAGAAGTCCTTCCAACATTCGAACTGCTATTGTACTTGAAGAGACCATGTTCATGAGTCGAGGCATTGGGGCATACTAGAGAGCTTGCGTACTTTATACAGAAGAATAAGGATAAGCTCCGGGCTGACAAGGCGGATCGCTCAGATAATTGATATTGATATTGATGCACTTGCCTTAATGGAGGATCAGAGCAATAATGAAAACGGAAATTCATACAGAAAAAATCGGAAGGTACACAGATACCCCCCGCTAACTCCCTGCGCAGCCTCCATCACCACCAAATTTTATTCAATCACCCCCCCCCCCTATTAACACCACCTTGAATCAATTAATTACTAGTCGGAATTAATTAATTTAACCTTAATTTACATCTTAAGTTGCTTAATTCTTATTTTCTTAGTGCTATAGCGATAGCAAAGGTACCAAATTCCTCTGGTCTTAACGCGCAATAATAAGCCGACTAGGTATCATAAATAAAACGCAAATATTATTATAATAAACCACCGGCAGCCAGCGCTTAAGATTCGAGCGATTAGGTGCTCTGGCAAGTATAGCGATAAAACGATATAATAGCAAAGAGGACATTCGGGCATAATAGCCGTAGAGGTAATATAATAGTGGGCGGCATATATCTGTGTACCCTCCGATTTTTTCTATACGAATCTCCGTTTTCGCAATAATTAAACACCTGAGTAGGAGACAGTCACTTGACTTGCCATGATTTTATGCCTCCGATAACTAATGTCAAGTTCACATTTCTTGTTATGCCATTAATCTGCGGCTCATATTGTGGAAGGTCTTTGTGAATTCTTGTGCAATCGCGATAAGTAGCAACGTACCCAACCTCAATGTTAATCTAGTATGTGAAGACGCTGCATGGAAGTGATCCTGAAGTCCCGAGCACCAGTCAACGGAAGCAAATATCAAGCCCTTTCAAGGAGAGCGGATATTCGCGCACCCATTTTTGGCTGGTACGCACCCAGTGCTGACTAAGCAAACAGTCCAAAACACCTAAAAGTTAGGGGCATTTAGCAACCTTAAATCAAAGCCTTTTTCTTAGAAAAAACTCCAGGGCCGGCAGGGCGAAGGGGGCGAGCCCCGAAGCGCAGCGAAGGGCCGCGAGTAGGGCCGGTAGGCACGACGCGAGCCCAGAGGACCAACCCGCCTCCTTTATATTCCTCAAAAGTCGCGAAGATGCAAGTACCTATTTGGGAAATAGTGTGATTTAATTGGTTGTGGGGCTAGATTAGTCAGCACTGGGTGCGTACTAGCCGAAAATGGGTGCGCAAATATCCGTTCTCCTTTCAAGCCCCCAATTCGTGCAAGATATTTTCTCCAGTCTTGGTTTATGGGGCTTGCCCAGACTTGTCCAAGCTTGTACCGGTACATGCTAGACATGCGGAGAACCCAGTCTGCGGGCGCTTACAAGGCCTCGCTTCAACGCAGCTAATGAGCCTAATTTGACAGACTAGGCGAAAAGGATATCATGGGCTCTTCATTCGGGACTGTTTGCCGAAATGATTGCATCTAGCTTTTGGAGGATTCCATTGTGGATGACAGCACATGCCTGCGTAAGCGCGTACAGCCTGAAATATAAGTACTCGTATTGCTACTGGATACTAGGTATATTGCACACGAAATGCCAATTATGTTGAAGCAAGATTGTTTGACATCCATCTCGCCATCATGATGTTCAAGGCGTCACTTGTATGGAGCGTGTTGGTCCTCGCGGCTGCAGCGCTGCCTGCAGCTCTTCATATAGATAGCAAGCAGCCTCCCCCAGCATATCCCATTGGACAAGGAAAAGAGTCAAATGCCAAAGTATCAGGCCGAGTCTTCAACATCGATTGTAAAAAAAGTTATTTTGCAGGTGTGTTGAAAACCTTTGCCTTGCCATCCATACCCCACTGCCGAATCATGATTAACAGACTGACTGGCATGTGGATTCAATTAGGGAGCAATGCATGGTGGCTTGCACATTTGAGCAACAACACCGACATCGACATCGCTCTAAGCCAGGTGGCAAAGGTACGGAGACCGTATTGCCTGGTAGTTGAAGTGGGCTGACTGGGTTGGGCGCGTAGACACAGTACAAAGTCCTCCGTGTCTGGGGTTTTGGCGATGTAAACACACTTCCAGACCCAGGCAACGGAGACCCTAACAAAGTATACTTTCAAGTCTTGAACTCAACCGGCAGTTACATAAATTACGGCCCAGACGGCTTGCAAAGGCTCGATTACGCGGTCTCGTCAGCTGAGAAGCACGGTGTGAAACTGGTCCTGAACTTCATTAACAACTGGAACGACTATGGCGGGATCAACGCGTACGCGACTGCGTTCGGGACCAATGCCACCGAGTGGTTCACGGACTCGACCTCGCAGAAGGTCTACCGAAACTACATCAACGTCCTGGTGAACCGCTACAAGAAGTCCACCGCCATATTCGCGTGGGAGCTGGGCAACGAGCCGCGTTGCAATGGCTGCCCCACCTCGGTCATCACCAAATGGGCGACGGAGGTGTCCAAGTACATCAATGGCCTCGACCCGAACCACATGGTCACGCTGGGCGACGAGGGCTGGTTCGCGCCCGGGACGGCCCTGAGCGGCGACGACGGGTCGTACGCGTACTCGGGCGGCGAGGGCGTCGACTTTGTCGCCAACCTGGCGATCCCCAAGCTTGACTACGGCACGTTCCACCTGTATCCGGACTCGTGGGGCTACGAGTACTCCTGGGGCAGCGACTGGATCGCGCAGCACGACGAGGTGGGTAAGGCGTCCGGCAAGCCGGTCGTCCTGGAGGAGTACGGCGCGCCCTTCCCCGGTAACCACACGCCTGTCTATAAGCCTTGGCAGGACGCTGTGCTGGCGAGCGGCGTCGCCGCGGACCAGGTTTGGCAGTTTGGGTCACACGACCTCAGCGTGCCTGGGCCGACTCTGGGCGATGTCAACTCGATCTACTATAACGACACCGAGTACCAGGTCCTGGGATTCGAGCACGCGGCTGCGATGCTCAAGAAGAAGGTCTGAGCACTGAATTACTTAGACTAGGTCATTTGTCAGATATATTTATACATGGGGCATATGTTGGCAAATGAGAAACGCAGTCAAGTCGTCTCGATAATTGATATTGCACTCGTGTATACGTGTGTCGGCTCTAGACGTCTCAGGCCACATGAGTGCGTCGCATGAGCCCGCAATGCTTCCTGTCTACGATACTTCATTACATGCAGGCCGGATTCTTGTCCTCATCACGCCGAGTCTACTTTACTTTGATAACGATGGTCGTCTTCTCGTGTTTTGCCCAGAGGAATTCTCAAGCGCTCAGTCTAGAGACTTTGTCATCTGTACCACATGGAAGCTGTCGGGTTTCGTTGTACCTTCATCATACCTATCACAGAAAGACAGGTAACAATTTTTCAAGATATTGAGTTGACTTTACGCTTATAATTGAACACTATAGTTGTCCGAAAGACAGTTGAACGCAATGATTATTGATCCCAAAGATAGTTGAACATAAATAATTGTCCGAAAGCGGACAATTAAAAATCCGGTCGGGTGTCAGGCCTGCTTTTAACAAGATTGAATGATCAATGAACCTTTGCTAAGCTTTTCGCGGTGGGAGAGGGGCGCAGGTTTCGCCATTCGCTCGTTTAGAAGAAGCAGTGATATTGTAGGTGAGTATGAGAGGATCCTCCGGGGCTTGAACGGCTACAGGTCACAACCCAAACCAGTGGGCGGGATCCTTCGCGGGTCTCGACGTTGACTCTAACGTCTTTCAGGTTGAGTAAGAACGGCAGGCTCGGCTGTATTGAAAACATGACCAAGGTCTAGCTAGACCAGAGGCGAGAGCTGCCAAGTCAGAGAGATGCGTCTAACGTCAGTGTGCCTAAAATTACGTATAGAAGGCGCTCTAATGTACATGTACCCATGTAAATATTCTCAATCATGCAAGCGATCGTCGTGTATCCCTCACGAGCGGATTGAAACGGAGGTGAGACATTGTCTTGACTTCTGAAGGCACCTTAGAAGGTTCGTATTGTTGCTCCGGCCTGGAACATAAAATCGCCGCATCTGAAATGATGTCTTCACAAGTTGTGTTACACGAGCGTGGCGCAACCCCTTTGAGCAGGAGGACCCTAAGGAGCTCCTCCCTGCCGGGCGGGGAGGAGTGAGGGCTGGGAGGACTGGGAGAACATTGAACCGCGGAACGTAAGATTTTCGGTGAGGCCCGACGGATGGGCTGTAGATCGACAGCGATCGCTCCTCCAGACCAAGCTTGGAAGTGGAGACCATGAGTGCATTATCATCGGATCAGATAAGAAAGAAGAACAAGATCAGTAGATCGATTCTACTAGATCAAGGGGCAAGGCGAAGCAAGGCCTGGCAGAGCTCACGCGACCTATTCGGGGAGTACTTTTTTTGGGGGGGGGGGGGGTTTGATTTAGTGGTATTGCTCAAGGGTATCAAGTATGCTTCTAAATCCGTCCTGTCACGCCGGGTTGGTTCTCCTCCGCCGCATTCCGAGGAATTTAAAAAATATATAAAAAAAGAGTTCAAATCAAACAATTAAACAATCAATCAAGCAATTAATCGAATTGCTGAGCCACAGTGAACGCCAACGCCTTTGATGCCAAAATCGTCCGTTTGGCGGCCCCCTATTGCCCCTCGATGCGTTGATCCCCCTTTCAGTAAGCATGAGGGGAGCAGGTAACAAGGGCCCACCCGTGACGCTCATCGCGCAGCCCTGGTGCGCAAGTATTGGACAGCGCTCTACTACGCACCGAGTCCAGGTACAAGGGGAATTTGGCCGATTCTGGCAGTGGTTCCATAGCTCCGCCCTCCAACCCGTCTCGATGGGGTCACTTTTGTGCCCCCGGCACTTCGGACGGCGCCGCCTGGTGGGCAGAGCAGGAATCCTAAGGACATGACGACATGTGGGCTGGATATTGCGAAGGCGCGCTAGGCGCAACCACATCGTATTGCTTGATTCGTGTGATCGGTTTCGTCAAGTTGCAGTGCGCATCTTTACCTGCTCATCAGGGTGCTGCTGAGGATACTAAATGTCGGCAGGCAGTCGAGAGCCGGATCGGATGTCGCTTGCATTAGGTGCAGGGGTAACAAAATATAGTCCAGAAGTGTGTGTGTGAGGCATGTGTGTGTGTGTGTGTGTGTTTGATGCAATGCCAGTGCCGTTGGTGTCCAGATCAGGTTTGCTGAGACGAGAAAAGGCGTGGTGATCTGAACAACAGTCCTGCAGGAGCTTTGAGCTTATTATCGAGTGCCCCATTTCCAACTTGAGTTGGAGGGGGTCCGGGTCATGGCCGGAGCCAAGGAGTCGCTGCGGTCGCTGTCCATGGAGCGCTTGCCGCTGTCCGAGCCGGTTGGAGAAGAGGCACGCTGGAAGCTGGAGGGGAAGTGGGCGCCTGCGGTGGGAGAGGCTTGGCCAGGCTCCAGCGGGTGCTTGATCTCCTTCCAAGATGCAGCAATCTGCTTGCACAGGTGTGCAGACATGGTGTACGTGGGAGACATCGTGATTGTGATTGGTGTTGGTGAGTGACTGGGTGAGTGACCGAGTTGAGTCTTTGGCTTGTTGGTTTGAAGTTGGCAGTTTGGGGCAGACAGCTGAGGCACGATTGTTGGTGAAGGATGAAGATCAGATCGATGAAGAAAGGAAGAGTAGGAGCGACAGAGTGTGCGACCTGGAGGCTTTTCACCCAAGGGGATGTAAGTGAATTAATATTGCGAATGCACCAGGCACCTGGAAAAGGAGAATCTGATGCACCTTGTCAACTTTGGGTTGATTCCAGTACCATGGCTGCCACTACAGTACGGCCACCACTGCCACCACACAGGGTCTCAGGGCCACACATACGGTCAGGGCATACGGTACGTGTAGGTATGGCACGGTACGTAGACTGGGTCCTCGGGAGGTGCATGGATTTGGCACCACCAGCCATGATCAAAACAGCCCACCCTCCGTATTGGGAGCTGCCAGGCCGCCCAGACTTTGTCATGGCCAGGCCCGGCCCTATTGTCCTCCCAACTTCCTGCTGCGGCCAATCACACGAGGCCCAAAGTCATATCGCTGCAGCTGCCATTGGACAGCAGCAGCGGCTGTCACGACTCATCATGCCATTCCGGCCGCAGTGTGGACAGTGAGGCTCGTGAAATCGAACCACCTCGGCGGGTAAACCAACCCAACTACCTGGGTAGGTACGGCAGATTGGGCCCGCCCTGGAAGGCTCTTGTTCCGTTGCGGCAGCTCCGCAGGAAACTGCAGATCTGATCGGGTCGCTGCCACGTTCCTCTTTCGGCTCGGGTCAACCTGGGCTGGGCTCGGTTCATTCTGACGGCACGCTATCCTCTAGTAAGCCCACTGTCATAAGTGTTGCTCCTCGGGGCTCTAATCACTCGCAGGGAGACTCCCCTGGTCCCCCAACCCCGCTGACGTAACAGCTGAGGCCCTTTTTCCCCTGCGCCATCCCGCAGCCATACTAACTAATGAAATACACAGCATCAGGGCTACAGGGTGGCTCCTACATACGCGTACACGAGCTGCACAGTCACTGCAAGATATAATCATAGCATTGACTGAACTCCAGTCTAGCCTAGGTATTGAAATTTACCTTCGTCAGCCCTCCCTCTCGGGAGTGGCAATTCTGGCACCACCAAACACGCGTCCAAGCTGCGGCCGACCCCACTGCTCCCCAGTTACCCACTGCGACAGCCCACCATGCCCACCCTACAATGTAGGGCCAGGTTCAGGGTCCAGGTCCAGGGTCCAGGGCCCAGGTCCATATGCCGTGACAGCTGCCCCTGTTATTGCTGTTTCTGTTGCTAGACTATACATGGCAGGTTCGATATACAGTGGGGAATCAAAAAAAACGCTAATTTTCGCGCATTAACGCGATTTTTTCTCCTTACCATAATTCTCGTTATCTGCCTCCTAATTTTAACCTATAACAATACTTTATATACTACCCTAAAAGAAAAAATTTAAATACTTAACTTCTTATACAAGAAACTATATTTTTATAAGATATAGCTCGAATTAATCGGTTTATAAAATCGCGTATTATAAGGGAGTAACCCCTAACTATATATATAGTATTATTAAATACTAGAATTATAAGGATCCGGGTATCTCGAAAACCGGCCGTAGCCGCCTATACTTATTATTTAAGGGCAATTTAAGATTTATATTATATTATATAGCTTCTAATCCCTTTATATTATTATTGTAAATTATTTTAAATTATAATCTTAACTATTTAATATTAACGGTTAAATAAAAGCTAATCCGGAAGGGAATAATATATAACCTTACCGTAACTCGGCTATATTTAACCGAAGCTTATATTATAAGCAGACTTATATAGGCTTTAAAATACTATAATAAGCTATTTAAGTATTAGAAATATATTTTATTTATAAATAAAAGCACTATTAAATATAGCGCTAACTTAAATTAGAAGTAAGTATTTTAGCTAAAAGGTATTAAATTATACTTTATTTTTATAAAATTATAATATTTTAATATATTTTCTAATCCTCTCTAAATAAGAAATTTAGCTATAGATATTAAATATATATAAGCGCGTTATAAGAAGTTTGGTTATTTATAAATATTTTAAAAAGGAATTTAATATAATATAAGAAATAACCTTATACCGCTTTTTAATAATCCCGATATTAGATATAGTAGCATTACCGCTATAGTTTACCTTAAACTTTTTTAAGAATACTTATTAATAATCTTTAACCCCGATACTATATTTATATAAGATAATACGCCTATATATATAGCATAGGTTATACAGGAGTAATTTAAAAAGGAGGGTATCTATATACTTTAATAGCCTATATACTTACTTAATTTAAATCCGATTAAGAACCTTTAATACCTTTTAAAAAAAAAATTATTAACTTATATCTTAAGCTTTTAAGTATACCGAAGATAATAAAATCGCTTTAAAAGCTATATAAAATTGCTATAATTATATAGGAAAAGTTTAGCTAGGAGATAATTAATAGGCTAATAAATTTAATACCTTACCGGGTTATTGCAGTTATCCGCGTTTAGGGCTAATATATAAAATATTAATTATAAATAACTTATATTAATTAATAGCCTATTTTTTAAAGTATTTTCTTAATTAATTGCAGCTATATATTTATTTATTTGCGTTATACAGGTATTAAAATATTTAGGGGGTGCAGAGCTGTGGTATATCGGCATTTCGGCACAATTTGGAGATTGGTGTTTTTTTTGATACGGGACTGTATATCAGGTCGTTACGCTAGCCATTAGCCCCTTGTTGCTGCTTTCAGCTCAGGGTCTGCCAGATGTCATGTGGAAACACCACAGCTGACACCACGAAGCACGGACGGCCCAGTCAATTAGCGGTGCCATATCGGCGTCCCAGGCTTCCACCCCTTTTGCCTCGTCACGACCAGCACGTCCGCCTCGATCCCGCTACTGTTCACCTGGTCGATGCTGGCGTATAGGCTGTACCCGAACCTCTCGAGGATCCCGAGCAGACTCAGCAACATCATCCTCGATCTCACAGTATCCTCACCCTGGGCCTGCCAGGGTTGGCCGTGGAACTTGAGCTTCAGCCGGCCGCCCTCGAGCTCGTGACTCTTAAGCCTGTAGTTCGCCCGGAATTCCGCAACGATCGCCTCGGTCAAGTCCCCCGGCGGCGCGTCCACAATCTTCATCTTGTCTGTCCAGTCAAACGAAATGCTCAGCCAGTCACACGGCGGCGGAGGCTGGTTCTGATATCTGAAGAGCAGAGAGTCTAAAAGAGCAGAGCACTGTCAGCGTTGCGTCGTGCCGGATTTCGGTAGACATCAATCCGAGGGCATCCATCCAGCAGACCTTTGTCCAACTCCTTCCTGGAGACGTCCACGGCAGCCTGCAGCACCCACCCCATAGCGTATAAAGCCTCGAGCATCCTCCTGACGAGCCGCCGCGCATTGTCGTCGCCGTTGTTCGTTTCCTTCCACGGGAAGCCCTTGAACTTGAACTCGTCGGCGCCGCCGTACGTCCGCACGTCCTGAATCGGCCACACCGACCCCAGTACACCCCTTAGTGCGCTGGCCTCGTGTGCGCTGAAGTTGATAAGCCGCATCCGATCACTCCTGTTCAGAGTCACGCACGCGAAGCGCGTCTGGAAGGACGGTGCGCCTGTTGAGGGGCCTGCCGATGTAGTGGCCTCCAGGAAGGATGGTGGTGGCGAATTCCCTGCATTGGGCTCGCTGAGTAATTTGATCTTGCCGTCCATGTTGCCGAATTTGAATGCCAATATTATGGATTCAAACAAGTCGCAAGCTTGGCACGTAGGTAAGTGGTCTTGTAGGTACTTGCCAGTGTCCAATGACGACGTCTCCCAGGCCGAGTGGGGAACGAGAGTGGCTGCCTAGGAATGTACCACTGATCTCGTGGTTTGGGCAGCCCAGGTGAGTTAAGATAAATACGAATGAGCTGAGTGGGAAGTCAGGAATACCTGAAGACTTGAGGTCGGCTGTGAAATCAGAGCCACAATGAAATCAGAGCCACAATGAAATCAGAGCCACAATGAAATCAGAGCCACAATGCGGGTCAGCGGCACTAGCTCACTCCTGCAGCCTGTCCAGCCCCGTGCTGCGGGTTTAGATGCTCGCCGGTCATGCCTGCAGTGACCAGAAATCGGGACGATTCCATCCATGCTGAATCCTTTATCCTCTTCATAAAATGTGGGCTAGAACCAAGAGCCCATGTGAAATGTTTTGGCGCTCAGATGTTTCCCCAAGTTCCAGTATGGCATCCACCCATACAGCGCGACTAGGCTTGGGTGTGGATTCCAAATGTACCTGGTGTCATTAGATACTCTGCTCTTGTCACACGTTTGTTCAGAGAGTCACAAAGGCAGGGATTCAGAGGAATGAAAATCTTTATGGAATTAGTCCGAGAAGAGAATGTTGCCATGTGGACATGTGGCCTCTGCCAGAACTACCGCTTGATGCAAGGACATGCACAATTTGTGACTACATATCACAAGGCCTGCGAAAGCGCACAACTGTCAGATATTCTAGTTGATTTTGACAAAAGCCCGTCGCCTGATCACCGTAGGCGATATTCAATATCACTTTATGGAGAAAGCAGGCACTGGCTGTCGGAGTGGGCTGCAGGCACTACTTAAGTAGGATACCGTCTTCGTATAGAGACTTCACCACTAATACGATCCGAGTGTGAATGGCATGTAGCGGACACAATTACGGGAGGCATTTCTCAGCGCTTAATACAGGCGGGCACCAGAGAATATGTATCGGATGAATACAAAGGTGTCACGTTATATACGCTATGTGCCTATGGCAGATAGCGGCGTCGCTTTTGTACAAATAGTGCAGTGGTTCTATTCGTGACAAAAGGTTAGATGCCGGGCCTTCTATGTCTGTGCTGACAGCACTGAGGTAGCAACGAGCAAGACGCGCCTGCTTCAGACCATTGCATCGTGCGAGAGCACAGATCGAAGACTCTGATGCTCAGGCTGTATTGGTTGTCTCAGGGCATAAATTCTGAGTAGCAAATGGATCCATGTGGACGGGTTTTTTTAGTTGAATCTTAGATCTATTGTATATTGACAATGTACCTCTACTCGGTCCTATTGCTCTAAGTTCGTTTCGCTTACATATTCTCTCGTGTCTCATTCTCTTAAAACCCAACCTCCAAAAAGCTGTTGCGTAAAGGAAACAAAGAGGAATGAGCCCCCATTGGATCAATCCCGACCTCTCAATCCGCGCCCAAACTCCAGCATATTTCCTTGCGCTTTCCTCATTCTTGTGTCGAACCTAGTGCCAATTGATCTGATACAAAAACAGAACTCCGTGTGCTATGTGTTCTCTTACTAATACCTCGTCCCAAGGAAACCTTTAAGCAGCTGGCACAGCGATGGCCTGTTCCTCCCCGACGACGCCCAGTTCCTTGGTAACGTCCAGAGCCGGCGTCTTGAGCTCGGTAAAGGCCTCGGGCCAGAGAAACATACGCTCCTCCTTAGTGGGCGACATCAATACCAGCTTGGGAACGGCCGACTTGCTCGACACGCGGCGCCACATGTTGGCGCGCGGGTTGAAGCGGGCGGGCAGGCCCTTGCCGGCCGTCTTCTTCTCGTCCTCGTCAATGATCTTGGTGAGCTCGGCCTGAATGCCGGCGAACGTGTCGAAGGGGATGTAAGCGATGTCGTTCTCCTGGCAGTACTCCTCAAGGCGCAGTCCGCGACGGGCGAACAAGACGTCAGCCTGCCTGGCCGCCGGCAGGTCCGAGACGCCGTCGCCGATGAAGACGATCAAGGGGATGACGCCGTCCTCGTCGGCGAGCTCGGCCTCGGCTGCCACGCGAGCCTCCTGGACCGACAGTGCCTTGTCGTGGCCGAGCTCGGTGTCGTGCCGCCAGAGGATCTTCCATTCGGACCCGTCCTCTGCGATGTTGGCGTCGTTTGCGACGATCTCGATGTGTTTGGACTGCTCCTCCCCGAGGAAGGTGTCCAGGACCTTGCGAAGCACTGGCTTCAGGCCGGCCGAGATGACATTGAACGGGATCTGGTTCTGGAGGCAGAACGTGTGGAAGGAGCGGAAGTCGGGGTCGATGTCCAAGGAGTCTTCCATAACCTCGAAACCATCCTCGAATGGAATGTTCAGGGAACCCCACATCTCCTCGGAAACGTCGCGGAATGATCGCTCGCCGGTCTTGATCTGCTCATCGAGCACCTGTCGCCTCTTGGAACCGCATCCGAAGTTGTCGAAGAGGACGTGGCCGGTGTCTTGCATGAATATTGTGCCGTCGAAGTCTTTAGATTAGAAAACCATATCAGTCACCCGGGCCACCAAGAGATCGCACATCGCAATATACCTGAAAAGCACACGATTTTCCTTTTCTTGTTGGAAGGCTCGACTGGCATGTCCTTAGCCACGACGGCAGGGGGTGTGATGGCAGATGGGGCCATGTTCAGTCTATTCTCAGGAATTGATAGTCAAGACGGCGTATTCAAGTAAACAAAGACAAGAACACCTCGAAAATGTTTATGAGTCCAAGACTGGGGAGTCGCGGAGGGGCACGAAGAAGAGTGAGAGACCGGTGAGAACGCTATATATGAGCTCAACGAAACGGAAACATCATGAACACGGGGGTCCTGGGGCGCTAAACGTTGTCGCTACCACCATGACCATGACGGAAACAGTCTAGAGGTTTTGGAATGGCCAGCATCACGATGGAGGCTAAGATCGGGAACCCGGAATCCCGTCAGCATGAAGGGTCAATGTCCCCCTCGGACTGCGTGGACTGCAACGGGCTTTTGCATCCTCTGTCTGGTACATTTGGCTTCATGGTACCGCTAACCCCGGCGCGAGGATCGTCACTGCACAGCTGGGGGGGGGGGGTCGTTGAGACTTGAAAGAGGCCAACGCATCGGAGGAGAAGGCAGCCTGTCGATGGCGCTCGGAAGGATTTTTCTCGTCCAAAGATAGCTGCGGCATTTCAGCATTGCTCACCATTCGGTGGTGGCCGCCGATGATAGGCCGCTTTGCAAGCGTGTCCCACGGCCCTAAGGGCCCGGAGATCTTCGCGGGCCAGACTCGGACGTGCCAGGCCTGCAGGCAGACTTGGAGGTCTCGGCCGTTCGTTGATTCGCCGGTGGCGAGGAGGCTCTGCTCCAAATCCGACCTCGAGCCGGGATCAGCCAGTGGCCAGGCAGTTCTAGCCACCCTCAGGAACTGGCCACGATTTTCACATGCATCCTTCAGGTGCGAATGTGAACAGGCTGGCCAGAGACATGATACTCTCTAGATGTCTACAACACATGGACATGGACCCCAAAGGAGCCTCAAAAGAGCAACAAAGGACTTTGTGATGGGTGTTCCCCCGTCGTCGGAAGACTTGGGCGATGTCAATGCGCTTGGAGGGACTTCGCGTTGGCTAACACAGCCGCCAGCAGTGGGTACACCTAGACTTGACCCCGTGGGGATTGCGCTAAATCTGCCAACCCAACCTGCGTCCCACCCGCAGAGCCTGTGGGCCTTTGGAGTGGTCTGGACGGGCGGATCAGGGGCCTCGCCGAGCCTGCCAGGCCAGTCCTTTGGAGGCGTGCAGAAAACCACCCGGGGAGCGGTGAGCAAAGCCCCTTCCTCCTGGGCTCCTCACCTAATGCCACAACGGCCCACCCACAGCACGGGTCATCAAATCGAAGGCGAGTTACAAGAATACGCACTCATTTGCCGGTGAATGGCACGCCTTCATCACATGTATGCATCGAGGGAGCGGGATCATAAGAAGCGCCGGCCCCCCTGGGCCTCCGTGTACCCGTGCTGGGTCCCGGAGGGAGCTCAAGGCGTGGAATGACGGATGCTTGTTCTCTGTGATGGGCAATGATGATGATGATTGTGTGATTTCTTTTATGTCTTATCAAGACAGGCCACTTGCAAAGGTCAACACCAAGACACAAATAATCTGGAGGGAAGGGTCCGCGAGTCAACATGTGCTAGACTCCGATGTTGGCAGCCCTTCAAGATTGGTGCTACCCTGATCGCGACAGCAATCTTATCTAAACAGAAGAGACTCAAGCTACTGCTCGCCACATACAGATGCAATGGCTCTGTTATCATACCTGAATATTCGTCCCTCGAGTTGACCTGCCCCTGAGTCTGGAATAGTTGTGAGGTCAGAGTTTGACTGCGGTCACGGTGAGGGGGGGGGTGAACGTAAGATAAGTTTTCCTGAGTGGGGCTTAGCTCGGTTAAACTTGCACCGCGCATTAAAATACCCAGGATCGGGATATGCCAGCGGCCTGGATCCTGAGACCATTCAACCAAACTACAGGCTAGATGACCAAGCCGAGGGTTGAGTCAGCCTATACGCGTTACTCACAGTGATTGTATCTGTGATGCTGTCGGCGTTGCTGCTTTCTTGTCAGCCGTGCCGCACTGGCAGCCTCGTAGGTCCCAACCAGTACCTGGTGGCCGAGCCTCGCGGTTCCCTTCCCAACTGCCGGATAGTGATTAGGTAGTCGTACGTATTGTATTTATACTGCCACACCGCGGTCACATTCAAGGCGATATGTAGCGCCGATGTGAGACTGGTATACCAGTTACGATAGTGACTACTATTGGGTGTGGGATGGATGACCATCATATTGCGATACTGGTCAATGGTGCAGGATGGTGACCAGTATCTATAGCTGCGACGAAGACAGGCTGACCGGTCCCCAACAGGCAGGGTGATGATTGGTCACGCTACAACCGAGGCCGCAGCTGACGCCTCCTGACCAGTCATCACTCCTGTTTGGGCACCCTGACCAGTCATGCTCTTCCCGTTGAG
Source organism: Diaporthe ilicicola (assembly GCA_023242295.1). Taxonomy (NCBI): domain Eukaryota; kingdom Fungi; phylum Ascomycota; class Sordariomycetes; order Diaporthales; family Diaporthaceae; genus Diaporthe; species Diaporthe ilicicola. The sequence continues at coordinate 3,398 of JALPVH010000353.1, read as the reverse complement.
ACTGGTCACAGCCCTCCAGAGGCCGCAGCTGACGCCTCCTGACCCACCCAGGCAGTCATCGCTCCTCTGTTGGGGACACACCCTAACCAGTCATGCTCTTCCCGTTGAGACTGGTCACAGCCCTCCCGAGGCGGCGCTATACAGCCTCTGACCAGTCATCGCTCTTTCCAATGGGACTGGTCACACCTCCTGACTAGTCATGGCTCTTCCCGTTGAGACTGGTCACAGCCCTCCCGAGGCGGCGCTGTATAGCCTCTGACCAGTCATCGCTCTTCCGGTCGCAGCTATAGATACCAGTCAGCATCCTGCCAGACCACTGGACAGCCTCATCAAAATGTTTCTATATGGCTTTCACGATTCAAGAGGTGTTTGACTAGGAATTAATAGACGTGTTCAATTTATATGTAGGCTGCCTGATTATTAAACTTTAAAAATGCTAACATAAGCTCCTCAAATCACTCTGTCAACGTCTCGCAATTTCATCTTAGCCGCAATACGAGCTGAACGTCGCACGCCTTTGGGTATATGACTCTTGTTATTCCTAATGACTATCTTAATGCGTGGTGATCACCTCGGTCTGGATCATCAGCATACCTTCTGCGGCCGGTATACTGCTTCCTGATGAGCAAACAACGCGAGGAGGCTTCAGGGTCAAGGCAGCCGTGCTGTAGAGGATTCACTCACTCTCGCACCAGCGATGGTACACCTTTTTAAACTCTTCCAAGTTGATAGCAAGAAACTCATCTTCACTGTTATTGCCATCCAAGTCAAGCTGCTAGCTTATTATTAGCCCATCACATCGCCTATCTTATAGCCCGTAGTTACATCCAAAAGTACCCTATCAAGTGCTAGGGGCTGCAGCTTTAATTAAATCGTTTTTCATTACAGGGTAGGTTGCTTTAATATTTTACATAAAAGATGTTGAGCATATAATAACCTTTAAGGAAGAGGAAAAGGAGAAGCTATGCATAAGGGGCAGACCCCCTATTTATATTTAATAATTTACATATTGGAATATTACTTCTGCTAATACCGTTGCAATAAGGCTGCTGCAGGCGGCACATATAGAGCCTAAGGGCAGGATGGAGGATATATGCGCCGCTGTCCTGGATTCGGGCTCATGCTAGTGCTCTGTAATATGCCTCAAGAAACGGAGAAACCATGCAGGGGAAGTAGTTTCTTAATAAGAATAGCTTAGCTGTTTCATTCTTCTGCTATAGTAACTAAAAACGTAGCTTTAACAAAAACAATATACGGTCAAGATACGCAATAACAACAGGGCCTGCGGTCATGGACGGCAAGCCTTAGCGGCGGGTTCACCGCGGCTTTAGAATAGTAACAATCAGTTCCTAACCAACCAAATACCTCTCATCATTAACCTCCTCGTTTATGCTTAGCCTACCAAACTTAAGCGCCAATAATCCCCAAGTCCACGGCACATTCGGGTGGTCTGGATTGCTAGGGACATGCCCAACTCTATATCCATCCGGCCATACGTCCTCATACGTCTATTAGGCAAAGGTATAATACAAGATTTTAATATCACCTTGACGAAGGGATTTTAGGGAATCACCCTTGTCACCTTTCTTGAAATCCCTGGTCTTACCCTTAGGAAAACTAAGGAATTGCTTCACCTTCTCACTATAATCTAACTTTCGTATAAAGACGTGTCTCTCCTTTATAGGGTTATTAGGATTCAGGCTTAGTAGACTAATGTTAACTTAGTTCCCTATAACGAGCTCTATCTTCCTGCGGACCTCGCCTGGCTCGTCCTTATCAGGGTCTCGTGCGAGCACGATATTTTGCTAATCTTTGAACTGGGCCCTCAAGGGTCGGCTGAAACCCCTCTCTTAGCGGTCACAATCCAAGTTATCGCTGAAGACACTTGCATCATGGTTGTCGCGGTTATCGCGGTTGTCGCGGTTGTCGCGGTTGTCGCGGCTATAATATCCACCATTTAGGCCGCTAGGCAGTAGCGGCTATAAATGTGTGCTTTAATATTTATAATAGCTAAATATAGCAGCTTTTTTATATATATCCTCTAGTAATGTAAGTATTATTAAGCACTTTAATATAAAGCTTTATATAATATTTAATAGCTAATTTTTAAAAGCTTTTAGCTTTTCTAGTTTATAATATAATTTATAATAAAAGCTAATATTAGTAAAATCACACCTATATAAGTAATACTTTAACTTAATTAAAATTTATCTTTATAAGGTAATCTTCTTAATAAAGAGCAGCTAATAATTACTTTTTAGTTTATTAAAGGCTAAGGTCTCTCTTAATTTACTTAAATTAATTTTATCTCTAGCTAGCTTATTAAAGGCTAAGTTCTCTCTTAAGTTACTTAAATTAATTTTATTCTTATTAAATTCTAAGTTAACGTTATAACTAATGCCTTAATTAAACCTTATATTAATATCTTTATTTAAATCTTAATAAATATTATTCTTTAAGCTTTTATTATTTATAAAATTATATAAGTTTTAATTATCTTTATTATTATTTACTTAAGGGCTTTAAGGTTCTTTAGGATTAATTTATAAAAGTTTTATTTAAAGTAAACTTAAGCTTTTCTTAAATGTCTTTAGCCCCTTTTTTTATAATTATTTTAATAAATAAAGAGTTATTTTCTTAAATTTATCTTTAAAATATTTAACGTTTAATTTTAAGTCCTTTAATATAAGCTTAATTAAGTTATTAATAAAACTAAAAGATATATTTTTAAAGTATTATAATTAATAATTAAATAAACTTAACTCTTTTTTTTCTTAACTTTTTACTTTTATAACTTATTCTTTTTATTATTTATTATAAGTTAAAGCTTTATAATATTTATTAAAGATATATAAATTATTTAATAATAGCTTTATAATATATTAAATATATAATTATATAAATATAATAACTAAGATTTAAGTTATTAATATATATTAGTTAATATATTAATTAAAGAGATTAATAATATAATATATATATAATAAAACATTATTTTAAAATTTAATATTAAGTTAAAACTTAAAAGTAAGCTAAATTATTATTAAAGATTTAAAACTTATTTCTCTCTTAACTTAATCTTTAATAATTAGAATAAAACCTTAAGCTTTTTATAAATTATTATATTTAATATTATTTAATTATATATAACCTTTTTTAAAGGGTTTATTATATTTTATCTTTTAATTAAGCTTATTTAAAATTATTAATTATATATTTTATTATAACTTATTATTAGCTTTATATATTATATTTAATATCTTTTTATAATATAAAGATAGTTTTAAATAAATATTATATAATTATAAATAATTATCTTTCTTATTTATTTAATTATAAATATTATTATTCTTTATATCTTTATTTAAAATAAAGTTAACTTATTAATTTATATTATT